>JAQFYB010000541.1:0-50536 GCA_034694085.1 Pogonognathellus longicornis
TTCCCAGCCCGAAGCCCGTAATTTACGGGTTCGGACCGGGCCGGCCCGGTCCGATCCGGTCCGTTTCCATCTCTAGTAGGTACTGATCTTTTTCTGATGACGTTAGTCTCATAAAAAGATCCATATTGTTTGCTCCGTGATGTAATATATCAATTATTCCTACAATCTCTACGTCCAATTTTCTCTCTTATGAATTATTTTTGCACAATGTATTTAAACGTCAACAAAAATTTCACTTGACTGTCTTCAAACCAAACAACGGTATGGTAATTTGATAAGTGTGCAAACACACTAGTCAATTTATTTCTGCAATCACATTTCATTCCCCATAAATATGTTTGTAAATCATACGGCTATGAAGCTACAAAAGTTCCAAGTTAGTTTTTCTAAAAGCGAATGAAAGAAATATCGTATTTCTTTCAGGTCATTGGTATCTTGATTTTAACATGATGCATTAAAACGTGATCTGGCATCTCACGTACGCACTACTAAAACTATTTCATCTGTACCAATAACAGTATACTGAGGAAATGAATAGGCTCTAATATTCGTAGTAAATAGGTACTTACTGCCTATGTACTATTTTCTTGAATTACATTACATACCTAGTTACATAGACCAGACGATAATAATTGAGTGTTGGTATGTAGGTGGTATAGCAGAGCATTAGGAGTGAAGAAATAATAATATTGTATTATTGCGGAGTTGAATTCGACAAGTAGAGAAATAATGGAATATCTGGCGAAGGAAGATGAAGAAATCCAAGAATGTGCTCAGCAGAGCAAAGCCGGGCTCAAGACTTAAATCGAATACACGTCGAAAATGTGTCCGAACAAGAAAATCTCTATCCGGTTTCGCTACGATTCGTTTCCGCTGCTGCTGCTTTGCCTTTGCCTGGTGCACCGAAGAAGTTCTCATTCCTTGTGCGTGATATTTACACTGTGCACACTACACATACGTTTTCTCTTGCCATTACAAATACGTATGCTACCAATATAATGTTGTGGTAGTGGTCGAATGGTCGGTGCTGGCCGTTTTCAGTAGCGTAAATAACACCTATGCGGCCCATAGGGGCCCCACCGTTCAGGGGGTCGACAAATGGTCTATATTAATACAGGGGTGCCACAAATGGTGGGACAAATATTTTATAAAAAAATTGTGCCAAAAAAGTGCAAAAATGTAAAAAATTTCGGTACATCACATTGTTTTTGAGCCAAAAAGCGGTTCTTCCACAGGAGCCCCGAATTTATAGGTAGTTACGCCAGTGACTGCTGTGGAACCTCTCTGGCTGGATTGTATGTGTACCTACTGTGAACATTTCTCTTTCTACACCACTTTCATGCAATATTATTATTTTCTACTTACTCTAAAGGTCTGCATGCTCTGCTCTGTGTTGAGTTCTTGTTGTCCGGCAGAAAAGAATATATGATCTCTTTGCTTCTAGTAACAACAGTTCTGTGCATTGCTTTGCTATTGCTACAAAAACACAACTCTATGATCATCTTCGTTCTCACAACAGTTGCTTTCGTTGGACTACATAAAGTAAAAAGAAGAAGGACGGAGACGACGTCAGGTGGGAAAGAAAACTTGGACAAGGCATGAACCTACCGACCAAACTCGCCTTTCTGCCCATTTGTTTGTTGAGATCTTTTGAACTTTTTTATTTAACTTTATTACACACAAACACACGGAAGCTGCTTTCACTCCCATAATGAAAACTTGTGTATGCATATACAGATATTTTAAGAAAAAATATATATAGTTATTCATGTGGGTATTGTATTTCTCATATAGCTACCTTAGGTACCTGTAATATATAATGTTTTCTCCTGCAGTAGTTTCCTGTTGTTTTCGTGTATTATTATTAGGTGTCATTGTGTGATACACTGCACTAATGTTCTGTCTTGTTGTTTTTCACTTGGTTACCTGCCTACGTATTAGTAGCAATATTTCTACTTCACTCTACTGCTGAAAATAAAAATACCTACTAAATAAAACTGGAATGGATTTAGCGAAATGAAGTACGCAGTGAGAGAAAAATGTTGGTAAAGGAATGAGAGAAAGAGAGAAGTAGCCATCAGGAATAGTTTTTACTTTCTTCTCCCCCTATTGTACTTTGCATGGCCTGCAGAGCTTTTATTCTACCCGAGTTAGTGAGTAAGTGTAGAATAAGTATAATGCAGAAGTATACACATGAAATTTATAATGGTGTATTCAACTGCTCGGCTAAGTTTGCTCCCGCAAAAAACTATTAGATATGCAGACCATAATTCACATTTAGTGAGTATATAAACCTGAAATTAAATTAGAGTGGTGACACTTGGCTCATTCCAGTTGTCACATTAGTACAAGGATCAGATAAACATATTACTTCATTGTTCATAGTCCACTTCGAATAAAATCCATTGTCGTCTGCAGCAAGCACACAGTTACGTTGTAGGCTACGCAACTCTGCAACTGCATAAAATAAAAGACAACGACCTGGCTACATGTGACGTGAGTGTTAACATCCACAAATTATTACGGCTTTAAAAACTACATGTACAATGTACAACAACACACCCAGGCTCCAATGCAATGCTACATAAAACCAACCACCTGCGTATATTGTATCTGTATTACCATAAAATGCGGTTTCATACATGTGTGCTGTGCATTGATAATTTACGTTCAAAACTGCGTGGACGAGAGTTGAGACTGAGAATACACTCTGAATTTTGAAATGCATATTTCCAATTATTAGTAAAAGCTATGACAAGTTAATTCGGTAATAACAATAGCTTAAAATAATACAATATGTATAGGCGTTATGTACTACACACATGAGGCACTGTTGCGGTATATCCCGATTTTGGTTGTTCTTCCTTTTGGTTGAATGTTTGATGGAGTACCTACTGCGGTTTATCCGGAAATGAACTTTATTAGGCACTTGACGGTATAACTATAATAATAGTATATTATACAAAGCGTTGCAATATTATGCTACTTAGGTACATTGGATTTGGTGGTGTTTGTATTACTGTGAGGATTGGATCTGTCTGTTTGGAACATTTATGAAACACTAGGAAGTAGAATGGGACACCAACGCATAAAATAAGATTCAAGAGAAACCGAAAGGCGTAAAAGAGAATTGCAGGCATTCCTCCGAATGCTACAGCCTACCTACCTGGTAGACGCAGCATGCTGCTAATACGCTATACAGCATTACTTTCAAAAAAGTTTTCTCGTCCCATCACTTGGACTCTTTCAGTGCGGCACAAAAATAAATTCTGTGTTGTCTCAGATACCAAAAACGCAGTTCGAACACTCCTAAAACACTTTCTTTTGGGCGGGGAGAGGAAGCGTAAGAAGATTGGTGCATCTCAATCCTCATCCCACTTTAATCATACCAAAAACTCAAGAGATTGCTTTGCAATGCTTCTAAAAAGTGTAGGTCTTGTAGTGACTCAGAAACGTTTGAACTATACTCACCTTTGTCTTGCAAAGATATTCAACCATTACACTCTTCTTGCACTACACGGCTCAACCAACTCAATTTCAATGGAATATTAAGTTGGCAAAATGTGGTAAAGACTTCTGTGCGTTGTACAAAAGCTTTTGAGACAGCTTGAAGTAAATAAAACTTATTTGAACTTTACTTTTGAGAATAAAAATAAACGCTTGAACGTAATGTTTCTATAGTAAATAACATACATACACTAGTATATACTTACACTGTGGCAAGAAATTTTTTACACATGTTTTTTATTGCAGTAATTGATAGCAAAACCGTAGTTGTTATTTGTGACAACTTTGTTAATATTTGGCATATATTGCGCTAACATTTTAATCATTAACAACTAATTTGAGGTTTTCAGCTTCAAAATTCTAATAATTTTGCCAAAGCCTCAAAAGGCTGAGGAATTGATGTCACATGACTTGATAGGTATCTATGATTTTTGCATGTCACTTCAAATTTATGGTTTATTACCTTTTTGACGAGTTTCTTTGAAATTTTGACACAATGAAGACAAAAGATAACCAATGATGTCACAAAATTTTTATGCGCTGCGATTTTGCAATTGTCTTTAATTTGATAACAACAAATTAAAAAACTTCTTGTCGGAGATGTTGTATTTACGAAAAAATAAATTTTTGTTAAATTTTTATTTCGTAGATGCGGTTAACCTATTTACAATTGAATTTGTCTTAGACGAAATGTTGGTAAAATGTATTTATTTGTAATTGTGTAACATTATTTGTGAATGGACCTTGATTTACTGGTCCGTCGTGAGAATTCTGTATATGCCCGCAATGCAAACTATAAATTTTAATAGTAGTGGTAGAGTGCCTTGTTATTACTATAGTGGACTTGCCTTCATTATCATCTCGTTTAATTAAAAATCTTTCTTTGAGTTATTCTTTGCTAATTATACGACTCGTCTTGTCCTTTGTATACGATCTTCCTTCGTCCTATAGAATTCACTTAGCGGAAGCTTAACACAGAGAACGCGGACCGGCATTCTTTCCGTTTATCTAGCATGAATTTCTTAGCTTGACACGACACTGGAAAAAGAATAGCACTCTACGACGAGCAAAGAATTCCTTTTGCTTTGGAATTTACGCTGAACGGACACATGAAAATGAGACATGAGCCCGATGCAAATAATGATAGCAGTATGTAGGTATATAGGATTCATTCATGAACAGTGAACATAAGAATAAAATATTATTATGAATAAAGGTGTACTGAACTAATTCATTTCTTAACTCAAATTTTATGCTTCCTCATTGCGTGAAAATAAAAATGTTCGGTTTAATGTTTATGAAATATGAAAGGAAATTTTCGTTTGTGAAAAAAGATGCATGTCGTATTCTTAGCAAACACTATTCTGATTACGAATTAATGTTGCGTGAGATATGGAAAATGCAATAAAACTTTCACCTGGAAATAAATTCTAAAGCTGGAGAAATTCCTGAGCAGTACATTTTCACACTTTATTGTAAGATGTTACGTAAGGCGTATAATAATAATGATAATAATATAAAAAAGGTAATTCTTATGACCTGTGCTCTTATTTCAGTTTACTAATTTAAAATTAGAACTAGACTTATACTAACAAATAATTCCATACTGATACGAATCTCCACGACATTTTTCTCCGAACCACAACTTTCTACTTTTTAACGCGTGGTATATTTCAATGATAGTAGCACGACCTTAATGTTACATTAAACTTGAACTAACATTATGTGAAACATGATGATTATCATAATATGAGTGAATTAGTAATAGTGTACTCTATATCATTATTATTTGATTGGGCCTAAACAATGTGTGTACAATGTAGAATGTATTGTTTCATTTTATTTACTTGTTCATAAATGTTTTATTAAGTAGCCCAACATCTTGCATGTTTAATAACAACGGCATCTTGCACTGTCCAAGCACAAGTACGCCATACCTTACTATCCATACCTAACTACTTAGAAATACATTGCTCAGACTACAATTATCTTATAACATAAACTTTACCTACAAAATACCACTAGATTAACTAATACTTAATAACATTATCACTCTATACCTACAACTATGATTAAAATTACAATAATCCCTAGAGTTTTTGCTACTTCATAATAATAATAATAATAATTAATAATAATAATTAATAATAATAACATGATATTCACTTAAACACTAGGAGTACGCGTAACTAACAATATTATAAGTTTACATAGCAGTGTAGCTACGCAACTTACAGTAAGAGCCACATTAATATTATCAAGGCAAGATATAACAGAGAAAACAAAGTTATATTGGCAAAAGAGCGTAGGAGACGAAGTATGTAGACAAAATTACGTAGTTTGTGCTGTACATAAAAAGTATTTGTGCCAATTTCCCCATTTCTAATGTACTCTACCCCTACAATTAATTACAATATACTTTAATGCTATAAAAGTAAGTAGGCTAGGGTACTTACACTTTACTTACTACAATCTAGTATTACTACGTGAATGCATTGAATAATAGGTATAGCTAGCTTAGTAAGTTTCGTGCCGTTTTGTTCTTCATTGATGATTTTTTGAATTGGAGCAGAAGCATAGTAGAAGACAATCTGCATTTTTCCTTTTATTTCAAATGTTCAGTTGACGCCTTATTAAAAAAATTGTAATATCCCTGTTGTGAGTTAGAACTACTGTTTGCATTTTAATGACAGAGACAGAGCCTTGTATACTTCTGCATACCTACGTCACAAGAAATTCTCAAAAGGGAATCCAAATCAAAGACAATGAAAGGAGATTATTATGTGAGCTGTTATAATATATTGTGACGTCAGAAGAGTCTCTCATGCAAATTTAAACAATAGCTAGCACAATATCAAATACATGCTGCAAAGATATTTAACATTCATTTTACTTATTTTGTCTCTTACACATCTCGTATGTTTTATTTTCTTCTTCGACGGATATTCTAATTGAATATTTCTCCCTGCAGATGTTTCCCTTTTCCCTTGTCAAAATATGTAATTTCTTTGTGTTTGAAATTTTACTATTTATCTTTATTTCTCAGCCTATCTCTTGTGCTTTGCCATTTTACACTTTCGCATTATTGTATTTTACAATTCTTCAAAGCCCTGTCTTATGCTTATGTCTCTTGATTGCATTTTCCCTTGACAGTACATGGTAGTTGCATATAGCAGTATGTAGTAATAGTACAGAGTCGACCTTCTTTTCCTTCCGTGTTTAATTAATTATTCGCAGAATCTTTTCTCCTTTGCATGTCAACCAACACTGGTACTATACTCCAATTGTAAGCTCTCTGTTCCAACACGACTCTCATACTTTTACCACTTTCCTACTACTTGCTACTTTGCATTGCTCCATCCAACTCAACATTATTCGGCTACGACGTACAAATTGTTATATTGTATGTACTTAGGTATGTATCAAATAATAGATAGAGACTAGCCGTCTTCAAAACAGAAAGAGATGAGTAGTTGAAAGAAACTACAGTTCTACCTACACAGACACACACCAATAACATAACACACCCCTTGCCTCATTTTACCTTACATCCCCTTCTACGTGTGTGTGTAAAACCCATTTCCTTCTCATTACGCCTTAGTATTTTGTCTCACTTTCCTTTTAAACTCTTCGTCTTTTCACAAAGAGTAAACAAATCCGTATAAGTACATGCACATACCCTTGTAGTCATTTAGAACTAAATTGAAAAAAACATGAAAGTGCTCGCTAGTATTTATATATACGAGTAAATAATTCCATATACAAATACACCCATGCAGCAGTTTGGAATTAAATTTGAAAAAACATGAAAGTGTTCATTGGCTTGTTGTAATCGAATGGGACGTAAAATTAATCTCTAAGAGGTATATAGCAGTAGAAATGTAAATCCTATATGCATATATTTTCCGATGTCAACAATTTAATCAATAAATTTTTCAAACTATATCATATCGAATCACAGACAGGAATCTGAAGTAGCAAATAATGACAAATGGTAAAAATATTGACAAAACAGTAAATAATGTAAATGTAATAGTAACCAAACTATACAGGTGAAATAAAAACTATAAACGTAAGTATAAAATGTTAATAGTGTAGTGATTGTGCACATCATAGGTATAAAATAGAAAGTACCTGTATACAAAAAGGGAGGAAGAAGACATCATTTCGAATAGGTATGCAGAAACTACGTAAAAGCAGAATATTAAGAAAACCTCGTGTAGTGTATAGCTGCATCTGTTGACATACATTGACAATTTAGAGGAGGACGGTTTTGATAGAGGCTTGTTTTTGAGACCATCTGATAGATTTTAAAGCCTAGCTGAGTTAGGAAATGAGAGAAAGAAACTAAAGGATGTTGGAGATGAAGAAGAAGATTGATTAACTCCATGGGACTCTATGTCATTGGAAAGGAAAGTTGGGGGGAAGTTATAGGAAAGTGTGTGGTGATTCAAGCCGGGTTTTGGTTGTTTGAGAAGGAATGCATGTTTATGAATGAGTTGACAGGCTATTTAGAGAGAGACAGTGATTGAAAAAGAACTCGGAGAAAGGTAAACATCCAGAAACTGGCTTCGTCTCAGTCACACTTTGACTTTGACTGCCAACAGAAAACGAAAACGATAGTTTTGTGCACAAGTAGGAAAAAGACACGGTGTTTTTCTTTTGACGCTATGGTATTACCTACATGGAGAGTGTGTACTTAAATATAAAAAGAACTTAGAGCTACCCGGTTTAAAGCCAAATGAATTGTACTTGTTGTGTAGACTACGAAGATGGTCATCATAGTATTGATGTTTTGCTGCATTTTTATTCATATTGGGCATATTATAGCGAGAAGTATTTAGTTAAATGGTGGTAGAGGACTAACTGGTGAGGTCTGTTTGTGGGAGCTGTTATGTATTTATGTACTTATTTCTAGTTTCTACTATAGTTACCTACTCTGCCAGTGCCTATGAATGATGGTGAATCTGAATTCAATGCAAAGGAACGGATTATTTGTGTGCTAGTGTAAGTATGAAGATCACTCATGCGTCCCGTGATGTGCTGAGGACGTTTGTTGGTTATTGGGAAAAGGAATTAAGAAAGGTCTTCTTCCTCCTGCCGATAATCGGTCGTACACACTTCGAAAAATAACTTCGGGAGAGGTTGAAAAGGAGGCTGAGGAGGGAGTGTGGTGCGGAGAGTGACAATGTGAGTCATCCAGTCCTTCCGCCTTCGCCCACTGCCGCTGTCGAGAGCGGTAGAAAAACCAAAATGCGCCAATCAGTCCCATCTGCAACAGCAACACTGTGATGATCGCTCCCACCACACTTCCCTTCGTACTGCACACGTAACCCTCCGGGTTAGCAGTTCCTACAAATCATACAACAACACAATTACATTTGCATTTTAATTCTTTCCGATTTTTTATTTCCATTTTTTATATTTATTTTAGTTATATTATTTTTATATGTATTTTTTATATTTTAGAGAGATCTCTCTAAATCTAATAGCTCTGTATATCAATATTGTATTTTTATATTTCATGTCTGTCTATGTGTATTTGCACCAAAGCAGATTTCCATGTAGTTCTAACTTATGTTATATCATTAGCAGAAGTCCTCCATCATTTTTTAGTATCAAACGAGTACAAACACTAAATCATAAAAATACGTCGAGAAATTGCTATCTGGACGAGGTACTCAATTCGTACAATCCATTTACTACATCCGATTCATCCTTTTCGATGTCAAGGCACTTTCTAAGTATCTTGTATTATCTTTATTTTCAGCTCGTAGTAACTCTCTCGTAGGACGTCTACAGCTTGAACCACTCACAAGACTTAAAACAAATGTACCTACTGACAGAATAACATGAACAAGTTCACAACGATCAAGAGATACAACCAAACGGACTGGAAAAGTCGGCAAAAAGATTATATACCTATACATACACATACAGTTCTCCACTACAATTACGTTAGTACATACTACAGATATGTAGTACAACCCTACACATTTACTCAAGGAAGAATACATTTCTTTTCCCATGTTCGGGTTCAACCCAATTGAAAAACTTTTAACCAAGTCTAATAAATTAATATTTGCCAGTTTTTCCTCACTAGAAATTTACAAAGTCCTGTACAACGATAAATTGCAAATTACTAGAATTTACGAGGGGCGTTGGAAACACTGATATATGGTAAAATTATACACAAACATCTTAGAAAATTAAATTAGCTAAATGCACTAATTAATTATGCAAGTAGATGTTCGTAATAAAATGTCTAACTGTCAAAAAAGCAATTTTTTCATATATAATGAAATTAGAAATTTTACAAATTCCAAATAAAAAGCAGCATACGTATTTCAACAAGAACTTTTAATTAGGAATGAAAATCAAAATGTCGTATGCATTAAACAATTTTAGTTATGTCATACTCTATATAATGAATGTTTATGAACCCTGTTTTTCTTATGCTCATAAATAAATACTGACTCTTTATATTTATGTACACTGATATCTATTTGCTGGATGGAAAGATTGTAGATTTTAAAGTAGATACGGCAGTGCATGTAGCTAGCAGTACTATACTACATGTATAAACACTTGACAGAGGAATAGATACTTCTTGATGCGTAACGGTTTTATATCATTCTCGCTCTTCGTCAATTGCTTTAGCTTAGTGGTCCACTATTAACAGTTGAGTCGTCTTTCCCATCTCCTGCTAAATGCGTATGTGTTGTATGTATGCATTAGGAAGAAGAAGATCACACGTTGCATTGGGAAAGCTTAGAGGAATAGAAATGCTATTTCTTGTTGTGTGTTAGTTGTTAGTCTTCTGAAGTCGAAGATGGTATAAGAGACAAAGAAGACGAGATTGTGGATTGTAGATGGACACCGTTAAGAGTAAAAGAGAAAGAAGCCCCACTGTGAATATTTGAGTGTGGCAGGCATCGTATGTATGTTGGTCTTGAGAATGTTTGAACTTGTTGTAGCTACTAGTTGTAGTATAGATGTAGCAAAGGAATGCAGTGTATGGAATGCATGGAACATAATGTGGTTGTTTGGTTGTTGTAATGTGGAGAGAAAAGGTAGCTTTGTGATTTCTCGGCGTGTAAGACATAGTTACGAGCCATGACTGTACGAATTGCGTTTTTCCTGCTGCGGAGCAACAGCAGCAGAAATGGGACTGTGTTCTTCTTCTTACATACACGGGTAGTTCTTGGAATCTGTTCTGGTCTCTGTCTTCTAGCCACACACTCTCGCCCTCAACAATGAATGAATGCAGAGTAGTTTATCATTGTCTGTGTCAGACTTCAATTTATTTCCGTCTCTCCTCTATCCCACTCTCCCAACACCACTATTATTGCTTCACCAATGCACTCCTTTAATACTAATACTACTCTATAGCCACTAGGAAAGCTACTGCTACTCTTGCGAATGATTATTGCTCTTATGGAGTCTTGGAGGCATACATGGAGAATAAGTAGTCAGAGTATGTATGCTAGGGTAGTCCTCCAAGATTATGTCTACTGTTACTGCCCCACAGCTAAAAATCGTGTAGTAAAAGGCAAGGGAAGGCAGTTACTTTCTTTCTCTGTATGTGTTTTAGCCTTTGAGCCTTTGATACCCATTCGATCCCTGTCTGTCCATTTCAAATATGAGTATTAGTTCTTGACACCTACAGCACACTTTCTTTTTTTCAATTATCTACACACTTCCCTTCCTCAATAAATCTCTGCATAAATTCATAAATATCTGTCACACGCTCACACTCACGCTTTCCACTTTTATACTTCCATGTACAGCTCTAATATACACTTGTCTTCCAATTCCCTCTACACATGCAAACCAAAGATTTGCCACTGAACGCCAATGTTCTTTCTATCCTCCTTCTGCTCCTTGTACTCAATAAAAATACATCTCTTGCTACAAATTCACTTACTACACGATATACACCACTCTTTCTCCTTATATTACAACCACTTTCACTTTTACAAACCGGCTGACTAAGTACATTTCAATGTTTTTCTTTTACTTTGGTTCATAATGACGTTACGAGGGAATTACGTATGGTAGCTATATTTTTAATGCGCTTTTATGACACGTGAACAATTTACTCGTTTTGGGTGGCAATATATTATGCTTTATAATAATTATACCTAGCTATTAGGTAGCATTGATATCGATACTAAAGAAGGAATTTCAACTTTGTACATGTTTTTGACATAGCTTCAGTGAATGGGCAAGCTGTAAATTTTCTTAGCAAAAGCAAATATCGGATGTGGTTGTCACGCAAGCGGACAACTTTGATAATCACATCGAAGTGTGCCAAGTTTTTGCTTTGCTACGACGCTTAGTTTCGATATTGAAAATTTCCTTTGAAATGAGTGTGGTAGAATGAAGCGATTGAGACGATTCCAATATGCGACCATTCCCTTGTCTTTGCAAATTATTCAGAAAAAGGGTTGGAGTTCACTGGACTGTGGCAAGTAAGTTGGAAATGAGTAGGTAGCTACCCAGCATACTATTACTGTCTTAAAAGCGATGGAAAGTGTCCTTGTGATTAATTCGACGGTAGAAACGGCATGTAGCCTTCCACCATGCACTATCATTACACAAATAGCGGTAGATGAGTTGCACACAAGAATGAGAAAACGGGAAAAGTACCTGGCATGCTGGCGGGACCGGATCTGAAGAGACTGGTGTCATTGCGGCTCCTCGCTCTCTCCTCGTTATTCATCTGCACGTCTTCGTCTTTGGCGAGAACGACCAGCTGTATAGCAAAATAAAATACAAAATTACACCCTCTGCACCCCCAATCACCAATATAAAATGCCAATTTTGTCTGCATAATAAAAACTGGAAAATTTTACCTTGGAGGAGATGGGCATGGATCCTGGAACTTCCTGTGCGGGTTTGGCCGTGGTCGTTAGCGGTGCGGGTTTAAGAATGGGCATTGACTCGACCGGGCGTGAAGATTCGGTTGTAGTTGTTGTGGTGGTTGAGCTGTCTGTGGTTGTCGTTAACAGTGCAGGGTTTGTTGGTGACACTCGGGTGATGGAGCCCAGTCGGTTACTATTTTCAACACTGTTAACACCGCCACCACCGCCACTCCCACTGTTTCCACCAACGCCAGCACCACCACCTTCATGATTATCACGATTCACTGAATTTCCTCCCACCCCACCGTTGTACACTCCACTAGGAATATCTGCACCGAAAACAAAATGAGAAAATGTTAGAAATTGTGAAAGAGTGGGCATAGTGTAGCCAATGCACGTGTCACTCCCGGATTGCTAATTGAGTCTTGTTCAGCTCTTACTCAGCAGCTCCCGAGTACTCCTATAGAGTGTTGAGGAATGAGTCTGTGTGCCTTTGCCTTGCGGGCATACTTATTCGATCACATACATAATAAGTAGCATGGACTGTAGTTGCTGTTGCATTAAAGCGAATTATAATTCCTTTCTTGACATGGAGGTCTTAAATACACTACAGACTAAAATACATAATGCCCACGAAACTGACGACACTACTTAGAAAACAAATGAGGACTGGTGCAGTCGTGCAAGATGAAGAGGCTCAATCAAAAACCACCAGAGCGTTTTACATTTACGGTATTAGCTTTTCCTTGCATCTTTCATCCTTTTGGTATGTTTGCGGCCAAATGGAATCTCTCTCGTGCTCTACCTATGTACATTCCATTACAGCACACAATGTGTTTCGACCTAGCTGTACACATTTATTGTACAGTGCCTACCTATACACTATTACATTATTGAGTCTTGTAATATTGCCCGTCTTGTGCGTCAGGCATTATACAAAGATAGCATGGAGTCAAGACGTGCATGTATTACCATTTTACAACTACTTGTGTACTCCGTATTTATTTCCTTTGCATCTTTATTCCTGTTGTGCTGTTATGTTGTAGCTGTGTGTCGTGGAGGACTCGCCTCCTCGTCTTCCTTCACTTCACTACACAATAATTTCATCTTTGACTCCAGCTAGGAGCAGCGGCTTCGCTTTTCAAGTTAATATGGGATATGCACCTCTATAACCTTTTTATGTGCAATGTATCGTAAAGACAGCTTGCTTATTTCCAAAGGTAAGGAACGCAGCATTTTGATGCCTAGTTTTACCTTTTATACAACAAGAAAATTCCATGCAACACCACACATGAAATGCACAAGCCAACTTAGGCAAAGTAACACACAGGAACAATGTGCAGAAACTAAAAATAAACTCAAGACTCCCTTCGTTCTTACAAACACCCGTTGTTAGTTCCTCCATGCTTAACAAATACTATGGCTAAAACTATCTTTAATGTAGCTCCACTCCAACCACTACCACTACATACCTACATCAAATGATTTTTCACATGACATATCTCCGTGTATGTACATTCTAAGAAAATGTTCTCACTATTCTACTTCACCTGTTCTTCCGCCTGCTGCATGTACACAGGTAGTATAATAAATAATAATATATAATATATCATGTCGTATACAAATGTGTGTTAAGTTAAGCTATGCACACAATGTATGACCATCAAACCAACATAAATCAAATACAGATGGAAATAATTGCTCAGTAAATAAAATGATGTGATATTATAGTGATACTGAACGGACTTTTATATCAAACCCGGAAAAAAACGTGGTCATTATTATTTGAATATTTTCGAAATACAATTATTGACGTAAAGTTTCGTTTCTTTGTAGTATTGCTTTAGTATGCATGTATCGCTAGTTAAATAACTTTGCAAGAACAACTGTTTTTTTAACAGGGTTAGAAATGTGTAGAATAAAGTAAGGGGGAGAAGGATTTTATAATATGTATAAAGTATAAATAGAGAGTGTGGAATGAGGGAGTTGGAGACAGACAGGAATGTTGTAACTGACTAACTGGAGATAAGTATATAAGTAAGTGATCTGTGGTGAAAGGAACACTCTTTCTGATTTTTATTCATTGTGCGTAGACCTCAAAGTATTATATGGCATGTCTTTCTACTCAAGAGAGAAAAGACACGACCTGATTTGCACACAAGAAACGAGACGAAGAAGACCATCATGTTGCCTTTTGCCTTTACTCTCTTTCTTTCTTCTATTTGACTTGGACCACTGTAGTGCCTCTCCCATTTCTCCCTTCCCTCACTCTCTTTCTCCCTGCAAATCCTTCTACATTCAATCCATTGACATTCTCTCGTACAATCTACCAATAGTCACCCGAGTACACAGCACTCGTGTACATTTCTACATATTAAATTATCCTCCACTACAATACACGCAATGCGTATCCAATAATAGATTTGACTTAAGAATTCCTTTTTTATCCTAAAATCATTCTGTGTGTAGTAATGTCAATTGAATGCAAAATGTAACCAGAGCCTTCTACTTAAATCGTATCTAGAACATACTACAAATACCTACTAGAACTAATAGTAATAATAATATGTCTTCCGAAGTCTTACAACACTCCCAATGACTTTTCCATTGAAAGTTGCAAACGAAAATGTGTGTATATAAATGAAACAACAAAGGGGATCAGATAGGAGCAAGAAAGTATTGTGCTACCGCACACTACAAAATTCTTACAAGTAAAAAGAAAAAAGACGGATAGGAAGCAATAGGAAATTTGTACATCACTGAATGATTTTTTACACATAGGTACTGTGTAGTTATATTGGTATATACATAATAGAAAAAAACTGGTGCATGTGAAACCACTGTAACATAATATTAATACCATATAGCTATATACAAATACCATCACACACATAATGCGATGCTATGTAGGTATAATAGACACGAACCAAATAGATCGTTTTACTAATACAAGACCACAGATAAATAGAAAAAGATACGAACTAATTTTTAGATTGCAACTGAGCGTCTTGGTTTTGTACTGTAGTAATTCTAGAGCAAACTCCTTGACTCTTTCTCTCTCTTAGAGTGCAGAATATATGTGTGTGTGTACTACGATGGTTGAAAAGAGGATGAGAGATATCTTTATTTTGGTATTTCTCATTGGAATGGAGAAAAAAGTAGTGTTGGCCATGGTGCAAGTAGCCGGTAGAGATTCGTTTACAAAAGTACACAAGAGATTATATCCAGATTACATCGTTTCCTTCTCTACGCATTTGGATGAGTTGCTTTTGTATTTGTGTGCTCCTCCTATGCCTCTCTTTCCTTTTCTTGCCTCATGTTCCTACTTAATTCATCTCTTGAGTGGCTAAGGAGGAAACTCAACGTCAACGTATAAAACCGCCTGTAAATCTCTACGTGTTATCTCACATGATACATTATGATTATGTAGTTACCCTTACTCACTCCACTCACATACAGAACTACACACCACAAATTCTGTGAGTATATAATAATAATAATAATAGTAATAATAATAATAAAACCATATACTTAGTGAAAGAGAAACAAACTTGTCTCCACAACTTACTCCTAACAACCAATACACTTGACTTCACTCGGCACTCCTTCAATCAGTTCCGTCATTGTGCAGCAGCAACTATGTACTACTTTCAATAGCTACCATAATTCTATTAACTATGTGCAACTACTATATATTTATGTATTTGTAGATATATAATGTATGTTCGCATTTCTGCAGCAAAGTGCTACTCTTATTTTTCGTACACTTTAAAAATCTGAGAAAAGTCAAATACAGTCTTGAAACGACTTTGTAGCTAATCCAACATTGAGGACTAACGAAAAGAAAGCATGGCACGACTATATATTTTGTATATAGAAATATTATATTATATTTTGTTATTATGCAATAGCTGAAGCTACGTATAGAATGCAAATCGCAGTAATAAAAGTCTCTTGAGTGTTGAGGGCACTTGAGTTTTTGCTACAGCCAAAATCCAATTCAACCCAACACATAATTTCATGATAAGTGCTCCAATCCTGAACATGAGCATCTCTTTTGTCTTTTCCTACTTATTTCTGTGATCATACCGCTACTACACATTATTATCCCGACTTTTCTCCTATCTTTTATCATTATGCTTTCTAAGACAACCAAAACTTGCTCATAATATGGTGCATCTACATAAAAATCTACTAAATTACACAACACATGTACACATTCCAGAAAATAAAATAAAACAGCTACCTACACATGTAAATGCAACACAGAACACTTTTTCATTATTGAATAATATTAATCTACCTCTTAAGATGGTAAGTATCTAGAATTACATAACACACTTAAATAGGGAGCTACTACCTAACCTACCCATGTGAAAATAAAATGTTTATATCGTAATAGTATAATGTATTATGCAAAATTTTGTGGGGTTTATATTTGCATTGTGGAAAATGTAAGTACTTCCCATAGGCGCCGCACTCCGATTTGTATTCAAGAGTGTTCCTGGAACTTCCTTAGAAGTTCACCGAAGGAAAATAATATTATTGCAAACGACATAAGGAGTTTATTTTTACCCTAATAATATGTGAACAACAATTTCCTCCTTTCTTGCTCATCCTACTAAGTGCATTGCGTAATGATGTTCTGGTTTTTGCACAAAGAGCTAACTTTTTGACCACGAAAGAATACTGGCTCAAAAGATCCAGATCTTATGTACTTCGTTAAAACACATTCATCGTGTACGATTGCGGAAAGAAGCTCATTTTTCTTTTATTTCAAACTTTCATGGAAATAAATAACCTAATAAAACTCTTTTGGAGTCGGAAAGTTTTCTCGTGTGTTGTGGGATGAAATATTACAATAACACTCACTAATGATTGGTATTCCTTGTGCAAAGAGATAATATGACGATGCTTGACTCAAACCAAGGACCAAAAACTTAGTAAATGCTTGGAATTTTAAAGGTGAAAGTTTAGGTTTTAGTCATGGTGCGTTTGTTTAGGTGTAACATGGGAAAAGTCTTTATGTCTTACATAATGGAGAAATTGGAGCTTTCCTCTCACGATGTTCATCCTGTGGGAACAGATTGTAAAAAGAGGACTTGGGACTCTCCTGATCCAGAGCTGCGGAAGAGTAGTTGGAATTTCTTTGAACGAGACTGCTACTGCTAAAACTGCTGATTGTATTGGTTGGGGCCGTGGAAATTGTTGCCATCGTTGGAACCGGGATAGTCATCTCTTGGTATTGAAGACGATGTTCCATTGTCTCATTGTCGAACGAATCCAGCGAACGTCTTCGTCGTCCAAATGATTCCAGTCCTCCTTGGCATCTCACCTTTAACCAAAACCGACAAAAGCTTTAACATCAACTTCTTGATAGAGCTTTATTATTTTCTCGTATGTTCCAACCCATACACATATACATATACCGGTATGAGACACACGCCGCTCAATCTCAACAACATTCAGTTAAAATGGCGTCACAAAAATCCTCATGTTTGAATAGAGACTTTCTTTTTACAAATAGAGAAGAAGCCGATAATATTATCCCAGTGTCCTCAATGGGGACATTTTTGGATTGGGAATGTAATGCAAATGGAACTCAGGGGAAAATTCCGTTCCAAATAACCAGCTTAGACGAAATAATCAAAGTTTAAAATCCAGGACGCTCTCTATGGTCATTTTATTTTATTTTCCTCAGTATTATTTTTGTCCTTAGTTTGCCGCACTTCATGATGATATTGATGGAATTTTAGTAATTCCATTTTGGTGAGGAATTTCAAAAGCAGGACAGAACACAGCGTTAAAATCATTCATAATAATATGCGTTTTGGCATTGTATACGCATTTGCACTCGTATATAACATAGATAGTATGTATTATTTAAGTATGGTATGTACTTCTATGCTTATAGCTGAATATATTTTATCGCGGGTTTGAATCAAGCCACCTGGAACACACAAAGCAAACACCAAGCAGAAACACCCACAGTTTTACTACTATTACTACAAGTTTCCATACAAAACATTTGGCATTTATCCACACGCATATTTTAAAATTATCTTCAACTTCTGGATGCTAAGAGCTGCCAAACCAATTCCCAAAGTGTCCATAATTGTCGCCTTTAGTTCTTAATGAAGGGAATCCTTTACAAATTGAGAAATTGTTACTAATTTTAATGCAAGACATATAGTATTTCAAACTTATCTGGCATTCTCTTAATTGTTGTAAAGTTCAATGAAATCCAACGTTAGAAAAAATAATCACATGCTGTGAAGTTGATTTATGGCTATATGGAGTCAATAACTAAAAGACATATCATAGGAGCAATGTGTGAAAAATGAAAATTATTTATAAGAACAGTTCAGCATTTAGATACTAAACGATACTAACTGAAACCTTAAAAGACACAAAATGATAAGAGAAAAATTGTCTGTCTTGAAACGAGCATGATATATTGCGGAAAAGTTTGTGGGCAATATAAGTAATGTGGTTTGTTGATGCAACTGTGATGTGTCTGAGTAGCTGAAATAATTGAAGGATGAGAAAAGAGAGTTTTGCCAGATAACTGATTGCTCCTCAGTTGAAAACTATGAGACTAAGACAAATGATGATGATGTTTGAGGAATAAAATGGGGAAACAAATGATTATTATTTCTGTGCGCTATGTATGTGGTGATATGTATGCAATGCGTATCGGCATATTAAGTACAAAACGTTATTATTGTGTAAGAAAATAAATTGCGTCTGATTTTTTATTTTTTGTTCCTGCTCTATGAGATTATTACCGCCATATATTAAACCCACACAAAAAGATATTTTGTGTCTCGGCGAGGTTTCTATTCTACAGAGTACAATTACACAATAAAAACGGTTTTAAAAAATCCTACAGAGTTGATCCGCATATTATATTATGTTTACTTAGAAGATCCACCTTAAGTAGGTCAGCTGGGTATACTTTTCTTCACAAAGATACCAATCTCTCTCTTTATTCCTGAGGAAAATGAAAGTCATATAGGGATTTGTTTTTAGTGTCTATCTACAACCATATAGGCTCAAACTATACTCAGGTGACGCTACTATATGCATTTTAGACAATAAAAACACGTACTACTAATACTACAACTAAAACCAGCATTACTATGCGTACTGCATATGTTGCAATGAACAAGTTATGACGGGACAATTCTGATTCCTGAGATTACAGTTGCACTACGTGCTACAATTTATGCATCTAAAAAATACCAGTGTGCCATACTAGTAGCAGAGTTTGTTTGTTTTGACTAACCAAAAAGGAAAGAGCGAAAAAACAGGTTGTCTATGTATGTACATGCACAGCGCTAAGTTGTGTGTATAAGATGCGGAATGCAATTTGTGGGAAAGGAATGGATGTTACGTGATAAGTCAACTGTTAGCTAAATCTATATATTAGTGAATGAATATTTATATGCAAAGAGTTGACGCGACACGAGTTAGAATTCTACGCGCAGGTTAAAACTTCAAAGTTGAAGCCGACACAAAGAGAAAAAGAAAGTAGTGTTATCGCTCAAGAAAAAATAGCCATATAGCTCCGTATGAACTTGAAGTTATGATGTCGTAAAAGAAAAGAGCTCTCGGATTTCTAGTTCTAGAATTCGGAGATGATGTTGAGGTTTGATGCTGTGTGTTGTGGTAGTTGTTGTTGTGCGGGAGTAATGGTGCAACAAAACATACAAGTGAGTTACAGGAGACAGAAAAGGACTTCATACATTCAGAAAAAAACTGTCGTTCTTGTTTTGTGACAATTGACGACTCCATGAGTGTGTGAGTGCACAATGTCTATATGACCATTAAAACAGACTGACACTGCTCCACAAAAAAACACACAGACACAGAAACAAGAACAGCCATGTATAATAATAAATGTCTAAGTGTATCTCTGTCTCACTGACTCCAATTCACTCAAATAGGCATATACTTAGATCTACGTCTATTATTGCTATACATAATACGAGAAGAAAGACGGGAGATAACTTTACACGAGAGTTTTTAAAGAAAAAACTACTGGGTTTCGGAGAGGAAGGTACAGCGACAAAGGGAGAGCAAAGAGTAAAGTAAGATTGTACAAGAAGGTCGCCAAGATAAGCTGAGGATAAGAAACAAGCTTAGACGTCTCAGATAACATTTGCGGTGGTTGTGTGTGTGTCTTTATAAAACACACACATAAGTATATTGCATTGTATACTGTATATAAAAGTTGGTTAAGGTTTTACCTTACATTACACAAATAGAAAGACAGGACGGAAAATAAAAATCTACCCAAAACCCACACACACCAACACACACGTTATATCCTCCACACGGATATTTGGCTTTTACTGCTTTTCATTGGAGTTTCCTTTCTCCGTGTTGTGCTGCATGAGTGTGAGGTACATGGGCGGCAAGGCAAGGGTCGACGAAGTATGTAGTGTGACTATGCTATAATGCATAGGTACTACTATTGTATAAGCAGAAGACTATGTAGAGGAAGAACTTTAATCAATAGACATATGGGTTAACATGACACTTACCGGTTGACAGAGATCCTGACAGAATTGAACCGTTGCGACAAAGTTGACAGTGGCAGTGGATGGGAAACGGAAGGCTTTGAAGTTGGCGAATAGGTTCCGAGTTCCTCTTTCTGACTCTAATCCCGGAAACACGTTCGGATCTCTTGCACAGCTATCAAACAAGAAAAAAGTTGTCATTGTCTGTCACTTGCACACATAGGATCAAGCTTGTTGTGTGTAAAAATTAAAACTCGACTCAAATGAACCTTCAAGCAAGGCAAGTCAGTACACCATACACTAATTCAAAATTCACTCTAAAGCAAACTACAACTACAACACTACTTGTGAAAATATTTAGGAGAGAAAAGTTTTTAATAGTTGTTGTCATTGAGCACGTGATGAAAAAATTTATTAGCACCTCAACTCGTATTTTTATAATAAAATTTCATTTGTTGTTGTGTGAATCCTACACAATACACATGAAATGTGTGATAGCAATATACATAGAATGCAGGCTGCTGAAGCAAAGTTTATGTGTGGTTGTGAAAACGGGAGATGACTATAACTCTTGTGAATTCCCAATTACCACAGCCGAGTTGACATGAAGAAAGACTAAGAGTGGAACAAATCATGTAGCATTACATTCACTAAGTAGGCAACGATTGACTTTCACCCAGCCCAAATAATTCTCCGCCTCTTGCAGTTATCGTAAACACAAGGTTAAGCGAACTCCTGTAAATTCTGAGATAACCATCTTTTTTTTTCATTTCCCACCTTAATAGTGTCAAATTAAAGGAAATGCCTTAGAGAAAAATTACTCTGAAGCCGACTTAGCAAATGGTCATTACTACACACATTGAAAAGTCGACGTTCGGCAATTTCCTTCACATTCTCTCTCTGTTCACGATGTACTTCTAAAGGCAAGACTGGCGAAGTTATGTTGAAACAATTTCCTTTCACTTTCTCTGACAACCTTATTGCATCTCATGTTAATAGAACTCCACAGCAGTCTTTGCACAGGCTTGATCTCCACGCATAAAATGTCAACAGGAAGCCAACAGAGTTTAAACTGCACATGCAGCACTACATTGCTATAGACTCCCTTTAAATACTACTACACGCCTTGGCTTCCACACAACTCTACTATACGTGTAACACACATAAACGCAATTACGCTGTGCACAAACGGACGACGACGACGTATCTTTGGAGAGTCTCATGAAATGGTGGTGGACGTATTCTCGGTGGTGCTACTAAAGGATTCTTTCAGTTCTGCTGCACAGTAGCCATTCAGTAGCACACGGAATGAGTTGAGCCGTTGGTTTAACGGGTGCCAGCTGATAATAATGAGAGCTCTTTGCCTACATTTCCCAACTTCCCAACCCAACCACACATTTTTATGAGAAATCCCGATTCGGGTTTCCTACTTAGTTCAATAAGAAATTTGCTTCCAAATTCAATACCGATTGCGTCCATTTCCTCACACTCATCAACATCAAATGAGGATTCCACCAACACATACATGGAAAGCTCGAAATGACTTTTTAAGTAGGCACTAACACTATAATTAATATTTCAAATCCTCACCAAACACCCACGACAACCTCTGAATTATTTTCCACCAGTACTTAAACGTTTCCTCGCCAAATTCCCAAATCCAACTCCCTCCCTACTTTCACTACACACGCAAATGTAAACACTGAATAATACAGTCGCATGTACACTGTGTTGTACAACTACTACTACGAAAATAATTATAAGTCCGGCAACTTTCCTCGTAACAACAAATGAGTAGGTATTAAATATGAAATTCCAATTACTGTGTTAAATAATTGAATTGCATTTTAACTTTTGCTCTCTCTCTCTCTCTTTGTCTGTACACTTGTTAATTATACTTTAGAAATTTCATTATAATATATTTTGGCCAGTACTACTTCAGTTTTCCTCACGGATCATCAACTATTATTACACGAGTCTCAATTCTCAAACGATAAACATCCAACTCTCTCTTTCTGTGCGAACGTGGGCAACGAGCTGAATAAACAATGTCTAAATATAATTAAATACAAGGGCACAAGTATCTCTTCCCGGACATAAATATTTAGTATGTACCTACATATTCAAAGAGGAAATTACATCTAAAACTTTCATCCTATTATGTTTAGTTTGTATAACAAGATTTAGAGATTGACCTCAAGGAGTGAAATTAAGAAAAGGAAGAAGTGTGAATACATAACATGTTTTAAGGTGTAATAATTTTTCCGGCAAATTTATAACCTTTAGAATGTTGAAAAGGATTCATTATTAACACATTAACTTTTTATTAGTCTACAAATCAATCGTGCGCTCTTCTTTCCTGCTTTCTTATACGTATAGATACTTTATTTCCTTAGCTACCTAAAAACTATCTTTCTACTTCCAAAAAGCAATTCGAGTAGTCTAGTTCTAAAGATTACCTTTTCTTCTGGCATGAACGAATTTATATACATAATACTTAATATATATTATAGTAGATATTGAATACCTAAAGATAATTAGACTACTACCTTAGAAGAATGGAAATTATAATTTCCAAATTGCCTTTCCATTTTAAATTAGTATGGCATCCTTGTTTCAGATAATATACGTGAAATAAATAGGAATACTGCAGGCTTCTCTAATAATAAGTCCTTGCTAAATAACTAGTAATTTGAGTCATCTCAGCATAAACTCATTTTGAACTGTTCTTTTAAGAACAGGGCTGACTAACAATCATAAATTATTTTCTCCACGGATAGTTGGCTGTCCTTGTTCTATTCTGAGAGGATAGTTTCGAATAATTCTTGTTGGAAAGGCTCTTGTCTCCATTTCTTTCAATTACTTACAAAAACAAAATACAGGAGCCTGTCTCATTTTCCCATTATGAGATCCTTAACACATTTTGTATCCGTATCATACGTACGCCATTACCGGTTCGACTTGTTGGCCTACACCTTTAGTGTTAGTGGAATCCAGAGTGCCTTTCTTATCCTGTCAAGTTAACTCTTTGCTTTTTACCACCCACCAAACCCACCAACCTTATCCTACACTCCTCTCAGATTAAATAAGTCTATATACAACAGCACATCTAAGCGATGCTAAGTACGTGGAAATAATATTTTACTACCTTCGAAGCTACACGGAGCTTACATTACTAGTACACATTTCTTTCCCGTCCCAATCTCTATCTACTTTTGCTCCTGGCTGACTTAGCTTGACTTTCGTGCTTTCCAAGTCTTCATCCGTCTCAACGGAAATTGAGATTCATTTATTCCTACTGTCGTTCTTAACTTTTCTCTGGTAACATACACATAACGCTATGGAAATACTTTGGAGCCTTAAGTTGCCTTCTTATCAAAAGATTTCAGTTGATTCTGTGTAATAAGGCAGAACAGACTCTGAGCGAATGCATCAATGCGGATACAACAGACGGGAAAGGCAATAAAGAATCCACCAGAAGGAAACTGTGATAGAAATAATATTTTATTGCTTACTTACCTATAGATGTATGTAACATTTACGTATTTACGAAGAAGATTCTGTATAAATATTTGTAGTGAATATTCAAGCACATAATGTGGGCCTAAAGAAAACTCTAAACGGAAAATAACAATCACAAACACGAAATTCGGGGAATGGAGCAATGGACGAGTAAATAGTTTAATGTTTGGTTAAATTGAAAAAAACGAAAGTATTATAGGCATACAAACTGAACTGGAAGACGTTTGGGAAGACTACACTATACTATAGGTATACATACATTTAAACAGAACAATGGATAATCCTTTAAATAAATAATAAATCCACAATCAGTTTTTCCGTTTGTATGCTCAATACCTATATACAGATAGGTACAGTAGACTATAATATTTAACGAACTACTTTGTGGACTACCTGCAATAAAAATAATCTTTTTAGAGTTGAATTTAAAAAGCTGAGCAGAAAATCAGGAGCAATGTTCTATTTAGAAATACACAAGTTAAAGAGTTACAGCCTTTGGCTAAGAATTGTAGTAGTAAATAGAATTCAGTTGGATTTCGGTTTTATTTCTTTGCGTTTCTTTTAGCTTTTGTAATAAAAAAGAAAAACTGAAGAGAGTTAGGTAGAAAGGTATAAGCCTCGCTCACATTTGTGTGTGTGTTCCACAAAAGCTTCTTTCCCTCCCGTTCTTTCTCTCTTTGACTTACTTCAACAAACATGAGCTTCTCAACTTTTTTTTTACATAAGCTATGAAAATCGCAAGGAGAACTGAAGAGTCAATTTGCACACCACCGCACTTATACCGTATCAACAGCATCAACCTACAAAAAGCTACTAAGGTACAGCACTTGCTATATATTTTCCTTAAGTACACACTACATACTATATAGTACAGACACTAGACAGAAAGATGTACCAAGCCGCCTCAAGGTTCCTTGTGTATTTTTCAAAAATATTATATCTATGTAAAGGAATAACAAAGTATGCAAGTATACTAAGTAGGTAAGTAAGTAAATAATATACGGAATCTCACACTTTAGTTAGAATATTGATGCACATGTACTCTATGCACGCGGTTTATACTTAGCTATGTGTCTATAATACAAATATCTTACATCGGTTTACGATACGTATGGAGCTGCCACAAAATTGAACTCAAGTTTATAAAAAAGTTGAATAGGACTATATGACTGGTGGTAGTACACTCTAGTTGCTACAACAATAGAAAACTCCATACGAGAGTTTTTTAGGTGGACTTGGCAGGTTGACCTGCGGAGTATTGTATTTATGCCGTAATTCCTATTGACATTTCACATTGTGTAACACACACGAAGGAAATCCCCAAGTTTCAGTGCAGTGGTGGTATTAATGCAAGAAAATCTTGTTTCGCATGGCATGAGATGAGACGTGGATGCTATAAGAGGCTATTGCATGTATATTGCACGTAGTGTAGTATGTCTGTATGTATGGTAGAGTGGAAGTAGTTAGTTAGTGTTAGGGTTAGGACTAGAGGAGTGCGAGTTCTTGAGAAAAAGATCAAGAGTGAGACAAAGCGGATGACGTATAGTGCAATATAAGTGTGTAAGTAAGTAGAGATAGGTCGTAGAGTATGTGGCATGTGGAGAAAGTGTTGCAACGTGAAAATAAGGGAGAAAAAAGAAGTGGGAAGAGACTTTACCCGATGTTATCGATGAGAGTTAAGAGTTCTCCGTACTCCGTTCTGGCTTCAAGATTTCGTGCAAATATTCCAAAGGCAGAGGATTGATCTATTTCGATACGAAGTTGAAGCTCTTCACCTAAACCCACGACAGCAGCATCTTGTCCATTCCTCATCACGATTCTCATTCGCACATTCGGTGTCGGAGCTGTGTTCGTCACGATGTTCGTTCCCGTCGGCCGGAATGGCACACTGCAATAGAGACAAAAACAAATCTTCATGTCACATCCAAAAAAATATATTTGCTAACCCCATAATCCGAAAACCACACCTACATCCAACACGTCTACTCATACACACACACCATGCCACACATTGCCAACGCTCATTCTTTTACGCTTTCAATGTCGACGATATCTAATACATTCCAACAACTAACAACTCGTGATGATGATCGATCTCGTTCGATTCTGTCTATCGAACTTTCTACTGGGACACGTCCAAACTAAAGAATATTCATGAACTCCGTAGTTTTTTGTGAAGTCAGTGACATTTTTCCATAATATCTGTACAACTAACATAAAAACATCCACTGGGTAAACATAAGCAAAGTTTTTTCAGTGAAAGCTTTTATGTGTTTCTTCCTAGCAGCTTTGACACCTCTTTTACGCTTGATCACCACAGATACAAAATCCACATATATATCCAAGTAATTCTTCAACCCAATAAAATGTAAGTAGCTCCCTGGGCGCTTAAAATACACTTTTTGTTTTCTGCCAAAACAAAGCAACAACGCCGTACGCTACATCAAATAAAACTACATGCATTATACTCAAATTACGATTGATAAAATTTGCCCATTCTGTGTTCTTGATACAATAAACTGATATATAGGTATTTAGATAGTAGATTTGCATGTACTTTTCACATTAAGTGACAAATAACGTTTCATTGGGAGTAACCATGTACTACAGAGACTGTATCCAGTCCAGTCGCGTATAAAATAAAAAAATATTGACGTAATTTCTTCGAGAAAAGAGCAAAACTGCACGAACACCTCAAGGTGAGTTAGCGTTTCACAGCCACTCTAAAGCTTTTACATACGTAGAGTAAATTTAGATTGACATTTCAGAATGTGCTCGTGAATTTTTCTCTGCTTTCTCGGACATTAGAAGATAAGGATTTTTAGGCACTGCGTCTTAGTGCTTCAAGCCGACTGTTGAGAATGAACGATGAAAGATTTCTCATTTAAATGAGCAAACCTGAAGTGCTTCTAAGACTTCTTTGATACTCCTACACTGTATGTAAGTTTTTCTAAGAAGTTCACTCAAAAAGAAAAAAGCCGCTATAACATCAAAAGCCTGATTGCTCATGTAACCTTATTAGTGCCGCTTGTTTATGCAATTTTGTTTTGCTTTACATCTCTAAAGTGTTTATTAGCATATGTGGCTTCCTAACAAGCTCTTTTATGCATAAAAGTTTTTTTACCACTTTCTACTATTTTCCTTCACAGCCACGCATTATTAACAAACAACTTGTATGTACAACGGTTGGTAGCATAATCAAATCATTTACTTAAATGTGTGGCTAATCTCAAAATATCAATATTCATGCAAGAAGTGTCACAATTTACACATATGTTAAGTAAGTTCAAAAGTTTTCACTACATCAAGGGATGCAAAACTTTTTCATACTTTACACTGTGCAAGTGAAGTTCATACAGATATGGGATTTAGGACTGAGATTTTATAATTAGTATTAGATATAAAGCACATAGCTAGGTATATACACAGTGATAACCTCATTTCCTATTTTTCTTTATAGAAATATTATTGCCAAGGTATTACAAAATCATTGCGCAATGCAAAAAATGAGTGTTCAACATTGTGGTGGCAAAATCCAGCATAAAATCAAAAAGGTCTATTTTGCAGGAAAGGTTATAGTATTTATTCGGCAATACTATCCTACACACGTATCAGTATTTATTAGTAGATCGAGAAGAATATTATATTTCACCATTGTGAATAACTGCTCATCCAAAGGTTTTTAGTACTTAGAAAAACTGCAAGTATTCCAACAACGATTTCATCATAATATGAATCCTTTTGTGTATGAATAATAATAAATAATGGCCGTGTATGTGTGTGTCTGTATTTACATATAGGTAGTAATGTCATGCTAGCAAACGCAATAAAACTAACATACCTCTTCCTATTCATGTTTTGTTTGTTTTTGTGCTATAGGCAATCAAACAGCATATAATATATCAATGTCCACATAAAAAATTGATTACCCACACTATGCTCCAAACACACTAGACATATACATTTCAATCCTCTATTTCTATTTAATATGTACCTAATACCTACCTACCTATAAACAATACAACGACCTAGCATCCTTTAACTGCATAGAAAAACCTAGTAATAAAATATTAGGTTATGTACTGAAAAATCCGTTTTTACAACATCAAATAATGACGTAGGTTCCTATAGAACATTCAGCTAGATCATTGTAAAAGTCTCTCTCTCAAATACACAAACACACAATATAAATGATTTTAATACACTAGCATGGTATACTCTGTAGGGCTATTTAAAGGTTTTTGTAGGCATAATGTAAATGTGTGTCTGAGTACACACAACATTAATGAGGAGCCACTAAATGCAAAGTAAAACTGGAATGTGCACAATTAATTTGAGTTTTTTGTGTGTGGAACGGAAGTGAGTGGGAATGCATTGAAAAAAAGGAATTGAGAGTCTAACTGACAGAAGTTAGTTTTTGTTGCACACGGAACAATGGACTCATCCCATTGTTTGACGCACAATGTTCTTCCGCTCTGAATAAAATAAAATAAATTGAAATAAAAATAACAAGTCAAAGTATTGACGAATACAGGACATTCTGTGAGCGTAGACACTCCATGTAAAGTTTTGGCAGACAGACAGTGTGTTGGTGTGGCTTTTTTATTTTATTTTACTGTAGGAATATGTATGAGTGGGGAAATGTATGCAACTCACGTTACAGAGAGACCTGCTCCTTCATGATCTCGGGATCCGGGTCCCCCGCTCGGTGCATAGGACACTGTCTGGTCATTGGCATCAAAAGAGCATTCAACTCGAACTGTCTTGTCCGATTCTTGCATGATGACTGGATTCTGCTGAATGACAACGTGATTTACGTATCTTCCACGACCCTGCAATTCAAATAATTATTATCGTCATTAAGTCTCACACGCAACAATAAATCACGACATGAGACTAAATATTAATATCTCAAACCTCAATTCAAAACAGTGCATACTGTATCTTGGAATACAATCATACTACGTACGTGTGCAATGTCTGTATCTAAATACATATAATCTATTATTTATATACATGATTAAGTGTATCTATTTAATACATGGAGGGACTTGGCTGAAATACATTTAGAGATGAACTGATTATCATTGGAATGAAAATACGTTTGTGATGCTTCCCTCGCTTCTTTGCCTTTCTCCTTTGCTCCACTTTCTTTGTGGACACACACAACATCTAATGATTTACTACGACGTAGTAAATTAAATTGAATACTGTGCTAAATTTATTGTGCACGGGTATAAGCACTACTGTGTATCATTATTAGTGACTGTTCTACATAATGCTGTCTGTCGTAAGCTTATGCACAGAGATAGATAGCTAATTTATTGTTGCCAGCTATAGTCAATTTCGAGTAAATGATACTTCTGTATTTTTGTTTAGGAAACTCTCCAAACACGTATTCACAAATGTTAAATGTTTTCCATGATTTCCCTTTGTTAAAATGTGGACTCAAAACTGATCGATTAAGCTTTCAAGCTTTGTACACGAAACTGGAACGACTTTATGTGTAATGATACTTGAATGGTGGCTATCAACTTTATATTTATAGGATACAAATTAAAAATCGATACTAAAAATCTGACGGAGAGAATATTAATAAAAATTATGAGATTTTCAAATTGGCTTTATTCCTTAATTAATTAAGTAAGAGGCTGATAATCAGATATGATTCATTTGGCAAAAATAGGCAAATTTAGGGCAAAATTATGAGATTATTTATGTAATGGTTCTATTACCAAGACTCACTAAGACTACTTTCTTCTAATAGACTTACTCTGATTTAATGCAGGCTTGACAGTTTTTAAGGTGTTTAAATGTCACCTTACAAGAAAATTATTACAACGTCTTTCTTTCAAAGTGCATCGTAGATTTGTATTAAATGCTTTACGTACTTGTTGTAGAGTTCCGCATTGTGTACCGAGAGAGATTCTGAGTACGACCTGACTTCGGTCGCCACCCATTTCAAAGCAAGATTGGGGATTTCCAGTTGCAAAGACGCGGCCTGAGAAAGGCGTTCCAAAACTAATGGTGACCATCATATCCGAAGGCGTGCAGTCGACCCGAACTAAAATGTATTGAGAATTATGACACAAGGCATTTTGGTAATGTTGGGTGAAAAGTTAAGAGAAATATTTCACAACAGAAAACATCGGACATGAGACATTTCAACGCTTTCAACACTCAGACAAAAGCAAATATAATACCATATACTTAAGATATTTTAAAAGCTCGACTTTCAATGCCGTGTTGCACTTAAAATAAATACATTTTGATCCAAAATAAAAAGAAGTAGGGCAAGAACATTTTTGTGAGTGTGGAATGATTATTTTTTGTTGTGAAAGTGTGGAATGGACTTTGACACTCGACTGACCATTATTGCAAGATCCTCTTTCTCCATAGAAAAATTCTGGGTCGGAAATGAGAGCTTGTCCAGTGGAGTGAGTATCATCAGAGCTGAGAAGACATTCTCTTCGGTATCCGTGAAAGCTGAAAGCTCTGCATTGAAATTCTTGTTCTGTATCACAGCCTCTTCGACAATCTTCTACTCCGAATATTCTACCCACGAACTTATCTGCCACGGGTAAATATCTGCCAGGTGTATCCGTGTACTCACAATGTGGAGGAGCTGAAACATTTTAAAAATCCATTTTCAATTCTGCCATATTGAATCCCAGATACTTATTTCTCACTTAATGCTTCTCTCTGTAAAAGCCATCAAGTAGCTGTCTGAATAAGTTACATTATTTGTAAAGAAAATAAATCTAGCAAAGATAGAACAAGTTTCTTGGTAATAGAATTTCAGTTCTTCTCCGAATAGAATATCAACGAAGATTAGGCCGAAAGGAGAAAAGTGGGAGATCAAACGTAATTCGAATGTGACAAGTGTCTATGAAAGAAAGACGCACCTGGAGCACACTCGTTTTCCATGTAATCGACTTCGGGTCCTGCTTTCCGGAAACTTTCTGGCTTTGTGCGTCTCGTTTCGCTGCTCAATTTGCATAGTCTTTCCCGTCCGTAATATGTAATCGACCTGCAATTCCCAAACAACGTATTACAACTTAAACTTACATACAACACAATCGTCTCACTAACATTTAACACACTACTAATAAGTAGAACACTCCTTCTTATAACAGTCAATGAAAAATATCAAACAGACAAAGAAGAAGAAAAGGTAAAAGCATTATGACCTGCAAGGTCCCCTAGGGCCTCGTAAACATTCATCCTGACATTGACGACGGTTGTATATGTTCCGGATTTCCAGATCTCCTGGTCCAACCAATTCATGTTCCGGCACTCTTGTGAAAGTCCACATTTTCCCACATCCTCGTTCTGCATCACATTACATACAGTAAAGCAAAAAAAAAAGAAACTAACATTAATTTTTTTCTTGCGATATTTTTGGCAACATTTATGCATCATCAGTCCATACACGAAATGAGAATATACTAAGTAAGAATAAAGACATTGTGTGTTCCTGGCAAATGAAGTCACTTAAGTTGCAAATGAAAATCAGATTTGGGGACATTACCCTTTAAGCATATTTTTTCAAAATGTATGAGATCAGTGGATGGATGGAGAAGAGACGCGTCAGCCTCCGAAGAGCGATCAAGAGAATAACAGCGTTGCCCCGTACTTCTAAGTGGTTCGACGCTAACGGCAAGACAACGGTCTCTTAGGTGATCACATTCTTTCAAGCATTCTCCTGTGACTCCTACTTCCGTTCTAGTTTGAATCGGCTCTCTGCAATAACAAAACCAATCACGTTTTACTAATTGACACCTCACATCCAACCAACCAACCCTCGTTCATGCATTCATTCAGTTATTATTTCACCCTGGCACGAACACCCGCATTCTTACAACCACAAATGAGAAAATTTATTTTGATACGTGACGTCTTTCAATATCTTGATTGCATTTTTACTTTCTCGCTCCGTTGTACGTGTGGCCAGTGACTTTTTCGTATGTGACTGTGTAGCGACATCGGTAAGGTGACAAATCCGGGTCTAAGTAATTTCCATTAGGATCTTGTGGTCCTGGAGGATAAGACGAAGGGTAAGGGTCTCGACTAGGATAATTATCCCTAGGAGGGTATACGTCTCTGTTCGAAGTGTAAGGAGGAGGGTCTCTGTAGTAAGGGTCTCTGCTTGGATACGGATCTCTGTTTCCATAAGGGTCTCTGCTAGAATAATAATCTCTGCTTGGGTAAGGGTCTCTTGCAGCTGGATAGCGACTAGGTGGGAAATGATTAGGGAAAGGGTCTCGACTCGTTGGAGGATAAGGGTCTACACGGCTTGGTGGGAAGGGATCTCTACTTGTTGGATAAGGCTGGTGTGGATAAGGGTCTCGACTTGTGGGTGGATAAGGTCTAGGATCAGATGGATAAGGTTCCGGTCCAGGTGGATAAGGACGATTTTCTCCAGGATAAGGACGACTTTCTCCAGGATAAGGACGACTCTCTCCAGGATAACCGGTACTTGGGTATTGATGATATTGTGAGTGGCTTCCGGCTAATCCTCGGTGGTCACATTCTCTTTCCGAGTACAGAGCACCCGCTTGAACTTGAAATGCGTTCGGACCTGCATTTACGGCCGTGTCTCCACTCAATAAACAAACACTTGTTGGATTCGTGCTTCCGAGCTGCGGGAAATAACAACAAGACATTTTTAGTGTGTGTGTATGTGTGTGTGGATGGATGGTCAATGCAATACATCACAGTGCTACACAATTCATGAGGAGGAAGAGGCTGCTTTTGGGAAGATGAAAGTGATGACAATCTCAAAGAAAAGAAACAATGTGCGAGGAATACTTACAATGCTGAGGAAGGAGAATGAGCGGCAGTTGAATTCACGTTCTTTGTCGCAGGCTCTTTGACACACTCCTTCGTTGGGCGCATTTTCAGCTTTGTCAACGTAAATAAGGTAACGGTCTCTTTGGTTGTTCCGGTAAGTGCACTTCCTAGACTCTGTAATTCCATTTAGGAAACATTAGAACTCATATTGGAGACTTAATGACAATAAAGTCACGGCATACAAAACAGGGCTAGGACAAAGGAGACTGCGTATAAGCGAAATTAAAATGTAGGAAAGGAAATTGGAACGTGTCGGCGTGGATAAGTACGATCCCAAAGAAGAAGAGCGGGTCTGCTGGAGGAGCAACGTATTACAAATACTATGTTGAAACAAGATAAAATGTACAAAAGGAATAGGACATACGTGTGGCGCATTGATTCTCCAAGTAGTCGGAATCCGGGGAAGGAACATATCCTCTGGGTTGTGTGAATCGATCTTCGGTACTCAGTCGACATTCTCGTCGCTTCCAATCATACGAAGCTGATCTGCAAATAAATCTTCTTTCCTCTAGGCACCGATCCTCACACTGTGTTTTCCCTACATCACGATACACTTCACGGTCGAAACCTTTCAGTTGAAAGTTCGGAATTCGCTCAAACGTCCATAAAAGTCCGCAACCTCCACCTTTATTAAAATAAAACAGAACAAGATTTTAATAACAAAAGTCTATATTCAATTTTACATTCTCGGGAATTCATTCATTCATCTCCACAATTCTAAAGCACTCTCTGAGTTTGATTTGTTCAAAAGAAAAAAATCTTGCCTCGCAAACAAATCCCTTCAAAGTAAGCGACTCCTGATGAGCGCTTCAAATCGTAACGAACTTCATCATTAGCAAATTCCAAGGCCGAGCACTCATTTCGATTGTAGTCCAAATTGAACGCGTGACATTTTACATCACTTTGACATCGTTTAGCACATCTCTCCGAAATTCCTCTTGCAGCATCCCTATACAGTAAATAGCTATGACCCCGCTCTAGTTCGTAACCAGACACTTTCTCATACGTCATTCGACCAAATGCACATCGTCCAACTATTGAAAACATGTCAAATGTGAATTAAATTTAAATATCAAACGGCTATACGAATTATATGTCTATATTCAAGTAAACGCTAGGTATTTTATTAAATTTATACTTTGCGTATCTGTGCTTCCATGTGGGCCCTTGTCGGTAATTCCATTACCAAATGGCGGCTGACTAATTCCAGGTTTTTCAACTATGCCAGGACTAGGATTAGCAATTCCTCCCGCACTTCTGCAATTTCTTTCATAATAAGTTGTTCCTTGTCGTTTTTGCACGGCTTCATCTCCACCCGATCCTAAGTTAGAAAAAATGCATCGTCATTAAAATCATATACCTCTTCCCTATATTTATTATTGCACTTATTTCATTTATTTATTACAATACCTTTGTCATCTCCAGAAATAAAACACTGATTTGCTGTAGCGTAAAATGAGTACGAGCGGCAAACAAAGTCTCGATGGGAATTACATTTGAGTTCGCACTCTGCATCACTTGTCACCCCACTGGCTACCATGTCTAAATATCGTGGGTGAGAGTCGGGTATTGTGTCAAATGTACATCTCTTGTCAGCTAAACAAAACAGAAATAAGTCATATTTAAATAATTCGACTGACATTCAGTAATTACTTGTGCCAACTTTTTTGTGATAGTAAGAAATATAATATTACGTTCAATGCATTGATTTTCCAGGTATTCAATGTGCATGGGAACTTCTACGAAATCATTTGGCCGAGTCCTTCTGTCTTCCCTACTCAATCGGCATTCTGTACTCTGTTAAGGAAAAGTAGAGGAGTTACATGAGATTGCAAGAAATGAAAAAGAAACTTCCGGCACTTGCAGCAATTAGCGATAATTAGTTGCTCACTTGAGTGTTGTATTCTGCAGAGCGACACACAAATCTGGTTTCAGCTAAACACCTTTCTTCACAATCTCTCCTGCTGGGCACTCGATGCAACACAAGATCGTCATGTCCTCGTAATTCCCTTGCCGGTCGTCTTTCAAACGCCCACGCTCGACCTCGGCATCCTCTTGTGTTTCCTGCAAAAGAATGAAACTCACAGAAATAAAAACCTGCATACATAAAACAACAATACTGCTATTTTTATTACTTCGTCCATTGAAAATCCCTTTTTATATTAAATGCACCTCTTAAACAAATCTTTTCGTAATAATTTTGTCCGTCTCTTCTCGTGAGCTCTTCGCCTCTGCCTTGAGTGTTTCGGTCTAGTTTGAAGCATCTCATGGCAGAATGGTCGACCATAAAAGCGGGGCAATCTGCACCAGCGTCTCTACACCGTTCCACGCATTCTAGTGTAACGCCTGAAGCTGCAGCAGAAAGAGCAATAGGTTCCTGTTTCGCAGTTCGAAGAAAATGTCCGGTCACTTTTTCAAATGTAAATAAGCCGCCTTCACAGTGATCTAAAATTGAAAGTACACCAGATATAGTAATTAATTATTATGATTTTCTTAATAAAATGATTATGCAAATTTGTAATGCAAAATTTATTCAACAACCGCAGCACTTAGATGTGTAATGTTAAAGGACAAAATGAAAATAAAATGTGAACTTACTGATGGAGCACTGTTTTTCTGAGAATACTGCTCCTCTTTTATGTGGCAGTGGAGCTCCCATGAGACTCACAGAATCGTCCGCACTCAAATAACACCTGTTCTCATCCACGGCGAAGGAAGTGGAACGACATGTGAAGCCACGCGACTATAAATATGCAAAGTGTCATCTAATTTTAGTCTTTCATCTTTACATTGCAGATAATTAATTAAAATCCCCTACTGATCATCATAATGTTATTATGTAGATATAAACCTTCTACTATGCAGTAAACTACTTTTGAACTTTCCCATGGGTACACCAGTTGAGTTGTTTATAATTTGAGTGTAATATTAAAATTTAAGTTCAAAGTTTAATAATAATGATATTAGTTTATACGATATTTTATACAGAACAAATAATTAAATGCAAATAATATTTTGTAAAAGCAAAATACGTACATGGTCACAAAGAGATTCACAGTCTTCCCGAGAGGCAGCAAATTGTAAGTCATCCATTGAGATTACAGATATATCTTGTCGTGAGCTGTAGCGACAGTCAGGGAGTTCTGCGTACAAATGATTTAATAATACAGTCATGTCAACAATTTTAGATGTTCATAATTATTTATTGAAAAGTAGGGATTTCTATGGTTTTTCTTACGTTTGACACATTGGTTTTCCAGATAATCTACGGCTATTCCGGGTGTTCTTCTAAAAGCACTTGGTTGTGTTCTCCGATCTTCTCTACTCAATTTACATACTTTCAAGTTTTCGTCATACTCAGCCGATCTAAAATAAAGTTCTCAATATTAATATTCTAATACTTTTTAGCATAGAAATATGTTGGAGAAGGTGAACAATGTGAAATGTTGGCTCAATATTGTACCTGCACACAAAATCCGCTTCAACAAGGCACAATTTTTCACAGTCAGTTTTTGATTGTACTGCACGTTCTTCTTTATCATCAAATCCATCCAAAAATGCGCCCACCACTCTTTCAAATGCCCACAAACGATCCGCACATATTTGTTGTAAATTCGTCACTGTAAAATTATATTAGAAACCATGCGGAACTTAGATTCAACTCTAAATTAATTGTTAACAGATTTGTCACAAAAAATTGCCAAACTCACCTCCGCGAAAGCAAATCTTTTCAAAGTAATTCGTTTTTGGATCTTCCCTTAGTTTGTCGCGTCTGCCGATTGAGTCTCGTTCGTATGAGTCACATCTTGACTTGTCATAATCTACGATGCAATACGAAACAATATCTCAGTTTCATTATAGGTATTACATTTTATAAATTATTGGCGATATAGCAATTATCTTAAATCATAAATTTCAGAACACACTTACCCACTGTGAATGCTTTACACGTTGTACTTTGTCTACACACTGCCGTGCAATCTCTCGTTACTGCCGCACCCGGTTGATGTAAAAGTCCTTGTGGGTCACTATCTGACATGGCCATTCCAGTAGTCTTCTCGTACGTTTCTACTCCTCCGAAACATTGACCTGACGTTGACAAAAATATATTAAATAATTAATCCGATCTCTAATTCAAAATAAATCCTTTTATATCACACATATTAATTCGCATTAATAAATTAATTCATATTATTCTTCTATGCATTTTTATTTTTTTGAAAGAGAAGTGTATAATTAAGATTTAAATTTGCGATATATATTGATGAGTAAATTGACAATAGTTAGAGATAAAAAGAAAATCTCACCTTGTACAAAACTAGGAAGCACAATGCATAATATCAGTAGGAAATATCCGAAGGCCTCTACAGGTGGATAGCCCAAAGGCCGACCCTGTGACATAACACAATAGTACAAATTTTATTAATAAATCTTTCAAGTGTACTCATTACATAATACACCCTCTAATAAAATGTTCGTTGTTTCTCTTGTGCTTTCGCTCTGATTCTGTTCTGAGTTGTTTGTTTTCGCTTGGCGTAATAAAAAATAAAAAAATGAAATGCAAAAAGCAAAGTGCATACAGAAGCTGCAAAACTAACAACGCGATTTTATCTCGACTTGATTAAATAATAAAAAGGATTAACAATTAAGCCGCATTCCACCAGAAGCATTCATCCATTTTCATCCTCAACAGAGGGATGTAATACATTAGACACATACATACATTTCTGTACGTGTCCAACATCAAATTCACTGACTATCCATGTATCTGTATACATTCAGTGCTGCATTAACAGTCTAACATGTATAGTTTCTCCCAAATTATTGGCTTTAATTTCTGTGTTTAATGATGATGATGATTATGTGTATAGGTAAATCCCTGAGAATACTTCCCCTCGCTCGTTCGTTGTATTTCCTTGCATGCAACTGTCATTGCCATCCAAAAATCACAACCAACAACAAAGACAGTCGTCGTCAGCAAATAATTGATATTGTAATATCCAGATGTATACGCACAAGTATATGCTACAGTACGAACGTTCAACTTTAAAATGCATGTGTATTGTGTAGCTTTACATGTATACAGCTCTAGGTTTAAAATACGTCTAGGCTGTCGAATAAAATGTAACTACGTGGTTGGAAATAGGATTTTGTGGCATTGTTAATTTTATGTCGTTGCCTTTAACATAAAATATAATGCGATCATCACACATCACTCATTCGCACTCACTATAACTCCTCATCATCAAAAACGTCAATAATCCTCCCACAACAGTTCTTGGTAGTGAGTGTTGTGCTTAAAGGTACAGAGAACTACTTATACAGATTATTTTCTATACACACAAACACACTATGCATCATTATTATACATCATTCATTACTATTATTATGTAAAGCCTGGCCACATGTATACATGGAGAAGGTAGAGAGCATTTTTGTTTTATTGCATTCAATAATTTTTTTCAGACTGCAACAACAACGGGCACTCATACATGTTTGCACATCATATTATTTTATACGAGGATGTATATAGGTACATCATGTACAAGAGCATTGCACTTACCCGTGTCCGTATGATGTTAAGCGTTAGGACAATAAAAATGCTTTGGTTACGGCTACCCCATTGGAATTAGCTATACATTCCATACACACACAGGTTACGGAATCTGCAAAGAGCAATGAATACCCCTCCATATTTAAAGCAGGGGTGTTTGTCCATGCTCATTGAAATCAAATACCATCCTAAACTTATTTCTTTTTATATGCAGTAATGCTATGTGCATGCTATACAGAATTTAACTCGCATTAGTTTTATAGGGTTAATGCACAATCATTTGTTGCCCAAGTCCTGCTACCTGTGTACATGTCTATTATGCTCTTTTTACGACTTTTCGCTATGTTCAGGTGTGTTGTGTCCATGTGCATTCATACAACACTGCAGAAAAAATATTATTCACATTCGAATATCCGAGAAGAGGGTTAGCGTCATTTATTACTACACTACATGGGTTGCTTTGCTACTATATAATATACTGGAGCGGACACTGTGCATGGTTTAAGAGTTGGGTGTGGCAATCCCAATTCAGTGAACTCCTGACAATAATGTCCATACAGCTGACACTCGATCTTCCGGTCGCTCTTTTCTATTGTTACATCTTTATCTCCTTGCTTAGGGTTTACTACTATGGATGTGTACTTCATGACTACCTTCCTCACGGACTTGACTTTTTATTACGTGCATTGTTGCATTCATCTAATTCCTTCACGTACATACACTGTACATGTGTTAAATAAAGTATTACTCATATATACCTATTGCTGCACTGGGAAATTACATTCATGTGTGTAACATCCATTACAATCCATTCTACCATTGTAAAGATATTAATTAAGCACACAAGAGGTGTCTTATTACATAATTATACATATTGTGCATTGTGCAGCAATAAAATACCTTTTTTACATTTTGCTACTAATTTATTGTCTGACTTTCAATTATTAATACTGGGTATGCTACATAGGTGATAATATAGCACACTTTACACTGTTCTAGAATTATTTGTGTACTGAAACGTATACAGCTATACGTGCATACGTATTAGTATAGGAATGACTCATCTGCTTTCAATTTCTTTGATAGTATATGGATGCTATAGCTATGATATTCTAGGGTAGGTAACTCAATCATAAATTTTAATGTTAAAATGAGGAATTGCAAACTTTTTACAAGGAGCTTGACTAGGTTGAAGCTGAAGATGTTATGTGATTGTGAGCGATAAGAGTGAGAACTACATTGTGAGTTGTGCTGAGTAGGACGGAAAAGTATTTGCGTTAATGCCATCAAAATCATCCCAGGAGACAGGTTTCTATTAAAATGTTCTTTGTTATTTTCTTTGCACACATTTTCAGTTGTTTCCCGTAATCAAAGGATGGTTTGGTTTGTGAAGGTTGTGATTATCTCCAAGAAATTGCAGAAAGACCATTACAATGGAGTACATACGCAGAGAAAGAGAGAGACACATTGTCGCTGATACAAATAATAGATATGTGACAGTATATTGGTGTAGTTGATAAAATATATTATTATGTACTACTATAATATAGCCTTACACACTACCTACTACATAATGTAACAATATGTGACACACATCGTAGTTTAGTTGGTGGATATGGGTGAATGAAAGTAAATTACGTGGGGTGAGACATTATGCTATGGGATTGAATTCTATTTACTGAGGGCATTGTTTTCTATCTTTGTAATTTTTGAAGGAAAGTGTATGTCTAGACGACGCAGACGACTAAAGAGAAAAGTTAAGTGAATTAGATTATTTATCAACAACGATATCTTAAGTGCCATGCCGCTGCTCTACGACACACGTGCATTTTACCCATTTCTACACGCTACACACTATCATAGGTAGTAAATTGGCAAAGTCTTTGAAATCCAAACGGATTATGAATACATTAAGAGACGAAAACTATTTGTGCAGAGTAAGCTGCATCTTGCATTAGTTGGCTGCACAGTTGGTTGTTCAAAGTAAATCTCAACTGCTAAAGTAGACTCATACTCAAGTCATTATAACTAGCTACAAAGATGAAAAGCCAATAAAGAAAGACAGTTTTCCCAGAGTTCACTCCCATTTTCGTTATTTGTGTGTGTACTTTTCTTACTTTGTGCAGATATAAGTAATAGCACTTGAACTACAAAACTACATTCTTCAACAGTTCCCCACTTGCCCTTCTATCAAATAAGGGCCCTCTCCATTTTCTTATTGCTTCATCTGCATAACAATCATTATTTATCATTATTTTAAAGGGTTAAGTGCAATGAAGTAGAATATAATAAAATATACACTTCATTTGACCAACTTTATATTCTTTAAAATGAAACCAAGTCATTGCTCATCACTTCATAACCCACACACATACAAATACACATATTATGCAGACTAACAACAATACTAATATTATAAATAGGTATGCACCAGGAATTTAAAATCATTTAAATGGTACCGAAATGCCGAGGGATGACTAAAATGAGAGCAAAATTGTGCCTGGAGCGTTTATTTATTTATGTATGCATTTTGTTTTTGCTATGTGCCACAACAAAAAATAAATGCATCCAAAAACTACAAGCGGAAATCTCACTCTTATTATTATCAATCACTCTCTGTCTCTATTAACCATTAACAGTTACAACTCAACTCGGTATCTTTTCCTGTAAACGTTTACATAAAACAAATGTGTGTGTTTAGAATCCCCCTGTTTGATTGTTGTACACTTTGTTCACATAAACTACTACAACAACTGAAAAATAATAAATAAATAAATGATGCTGCTGCTGATACTCTCAATTATTGTGTGAATATTTCTCTATTACTATAATATACTAAATAGCTTGGTATTATTACTCATTGAGAACTGCGACTCGCTTTGTATTGTTAGCAAATAGGTATACGAGACAAGGATTGGATTGTATAAGGATAAATGAAATACTACCACAAGACTACAGACACTACACACTCATAATAAAAAGTAGGACGACATGAGAAGGAAATAGTTTTGCATTGTGTACAAAATAGACTAAACTATTAGCACAGTGTTGTATAGCACACAATGTAGTCCTAACATTATATAAGGCAGAGAGAGATAAGCCATGTTTTGATTAATGTAACAGATGAGTGGATGATGATCATTTCACAATCTCGCTAACGAAAAGACTTCACTTTAAATAGCAGTCGATCCTTTACATTACAGTTACTAATGTAAAGGTCTGCCACTACTTATATAGGTCTACTTCATTTCTAACCCATAAATATTATAAATGATCATCATCATGCTCCTGCTATACAAATACGATTCATGAGTAGAGTCAGACTACATACATTATATTATAAAATAACATATTCCTTATACAGTGTATCTCCCATTACAACTACATCATTATAAACACTATATAGGGCCACACCATTCATTATAAACACAGAAGCTCATTTCTGTGTGTATTAAAAACACACTGAAACTTACACAGTGCACTATATATATATATAGCCGTGGCAATTCTTTAATGCAAAAGTCTGAGAGCAAAAGGATTATTACATTAGTATTCACATTAGATGAGATTAGAGGAAGCCTTAATAAAAGTATACAGAGATACACACACACTTTTGAGCCCATACACATTATATACACATCAACGTAATGTAAAGACCTACGACCTAGCTTTGTGTACACACAATACAACGTAAACACCAATGCTTACCTATATATTGTACATATATATACTATAATATGGTGTGTGTGTGTTTGTTGCTGAAATTTAAAGTGCAATCCTTTTAGCACAACTACATACATACTATCATGTTATGTTATATAGAACGTAATGAATAGAAAAGTTTGGATTTTAGTGTGAGTATACTGTATCAGTATGTACAATGTGTACACACATGCCACAGACTCCTTAATACAGTATTGCTACATGGCTAGTGTATTTTATTGTTTGGGACCAGTCTGACTATGGTCCAGCTTCAAATAGACTGAATGCTTGCCATTTGCATTGTAGTATATAACATTGTTATTGTATGTAGCTATGTATATGGTAGTAGGCTATTACATTAGAAGGGAATGATTTTCCTTCAAAGGCGATCCGTTGTTTGTTATGTTGGTTTGGGGGTATTTTTTCAGGGGGTTGTAGTATAACCGCACAGAGTACTAAGGAATTAGGATGGGAATGATGATGATGATGGTAATGTATTATTATTGGAAGGCAATGATACTGTGATTTTTTAGCTTCATTTAGAGTGAAGCGACTGTTAATGCCTGTATCATTACATTACAGCATTATTACGGACCTACTCACTCACATTGGAAATGATCTGTGGCTGTTAATGCTCCTAGAGACAAGGCAACGTATTTCAAAGAGAAATACACACACAATGGAAAGGGGGAGACAACGGATTGGGTAGCATTGGGGGAAGGAATGGTAATAGTACTATGAGTACGGTACAGTACACTTGCATGTAAAACCGCTAGTCGCTTTAGCCATGGTTTCATCCGTCTAATGTTATATGTGTGTTGAGCACGTATGTATAAATAGAGCATAGCATTAAATTAATTTGTGAATGTGGATGTGACTGCAGCCGTACTAAATTCATTTTTATTTCATGCCCACAATGATACAATGACCAATGGACGTGGACAATGTGCCACATCACAGTTAAAAGCAAAGTCCACCCTCCTCGTCGAATGTTGAAAGAGCAACCCGTTGTATACACTTTGTATTCTAAATGCTTAACCTGCTTTACTCTCTTTGTCCCTTGGTCATCATCATCAACCTCCATCCTACATCCCAATCCATTATTCCTTCCCATACACCTACCCATGTATAATACGCGTACATACATTTTTATAAGAACAGCTATATTTACTATAGCATAAACTAACATGGCCACCAGGCTATTCGTATTTTCTACCAAGATTTCGTAGAAAATCGATAATGAGTATTTAAATTAACATTTGCAACTCATTACAATGTCCTTCACGAAAGATTATGAAATGAGATAAAAGGTCGGTTGCATTGATGATTTGTGCTTTTCATTTTCATTTTCACGATTTCTAATTAGTAGAACAATGATGTAATAATGTAAAGAAAGGAAATGACGGATTGGCTACACACTGGAATGATTTTATACTTTTCTTTGTGTTTCTCGTTCCGCACAGATTTATCTTGTGATTGTGTGAGAATGATTGTTAGTTTGTTTGAAGCCTTACATAGTAGTAGTACTAACAATAAGATTAATACAATTCAATTCTCAGGTGTCACAGTCATCGTTAATTTACATAACACCATGCAGCACATTGTGTGAAATGCTCTACCAGAGCTATTCACCGGCGACTATGAGATCCATGTATTTCTAATTGCAGCAGGTGGTCACATTGTGCCAAAACAAAGAAAACAAAGTCACAGAAAAGTTCTCGAATTAATTGCCTTTGAGAATGAGGTCTTCATTTGTCTGTGCATGAGTTGGCTCATTACGCTATAGCTACCTAGCTATACTAGTATCTGTTTTTACATTGTGTGTTAGTTGAAAAGTTGTTTCTCCATAGTGCCCATGCCCTTATAATTAAATACTTACAATGATATTCATTCATAGCATATCACCATACTCTTATAACATGCATGGTGGCTGCAAGAAAATTACAGTATAGATTGCAAAGTAGTTTTTTAATGTTAAACACACATTATATTGTATACACCTATGTATAGATATAATGAAACGAAGGTTGTTTTATGCACATGGAGTGTGGTATGCCTTTTATACAATAATATACTGTAAGGGAAACAAGAGTGAAAGAGTGAGAAGTCGACTCCCTTCTGTGTTGTGCGTCCTCTAATCTTAGAAAAACTTAGGTAATGGTGTGTGGGAAAATTAGGAGAAAGTTTTCCGTCTGTCGACGAATGGCACTTAATGCTCTAGTCGACTTAATGACTCGTACGAAAATATCTTAATGACTGAACATTGTAATAGAAGAAAGCTATATGGTGCATACCTACACACTAAGGATATGATACACTCACACAGTGCAGCTTTTACTCCCTGCTATGTAGTATAAGTGTACGAATGTATACTCAAACGTTGTGAACATAAAGTAAAGATAGGTAGCGTAAAAGCACTTCCGCAGCCACCACCACAAAACTGCAGGTTTAAAATGACGAGACTACGACGACACGCTACAGAGTACTACAACTACATATAGAACGCTAAGCGTGAATCCTAAGCTAACAACTACATTTAACCACAAAGCAAAGGCCGTCGTTTACTTTTAACTGAGTTTCTGCTATGTAATACTACTACCTCGTCCTTTTACTCAAGTCTAACAAACTTATCTGTCAATCTGTCCTTTTGACACCTAACACTATGACTAGACTATATACCTACACATATCCACTCAGTATATGTACTGTCTTAAATATCTTGTTAGACAAAATCTTGCTTTCCACGCCTTGAGAAGGTTCATTTGTTTTTTCTCTTAAGAAAATATCATACACACTTATACGTGCAAAGGTATATACAAAGTGCAAGAAAAGAATATAATTACACAGTGTGTTTTCTATAGGATGTAGTATATAAAGAAATACATACAGTGTATGGTGTAAATGCAGTATGTGTATGACGAAGAGTAAAAATACCTACTCTATACACACCGAGACGCTAAAGGAATGATGAGGAGGCCAAAGGAAGAAAGGTATGTGTGGGATGAGAGGAATTTCTATTATTAACTTGTACAATGCTACTCTAAGATGTGTGGATGTGGATGAGAATGGAGAAAGGTGGAGGAAACGCATGGAGTCCAAAAGAAAACCAAGCGACGTCTATGAACAGCCCATGAATCTTTCTTCTCCTCCAGTTTCCACTTTCTCCAGCAGAAATGCACAGAGAGAGCAAAGAACGAACAACGAACATCTTGAACGCTTGCAGAGTGAAACATAGAAAATATTTTTGTTGCTTACCTTTCTTCTAGGTCTCATTTCAAAAGGGAACTTGTTAATAGCTATGTCACTAATTTTTATAGCGTGTATCTTAACACAGATACACATAAATGGTTTCCCCAATCTTCTGTCCACACTTTGAGTGTGTCCCTTCCTTTGCTGCTGCAGACCTAACTCTATTTTGTAGTTACTAATTGTTTCTTGAACACTTTATTGAACAATATCAACCACAAACCAACTCAATGTCAATTTTTTTCGTGGGCAGAAAAAAATGATTTTTTCACTGAAAAACACAAATCCAATATTTTGTACAGAGCAACCACTGACAAATCTATTCCTGTTCACTGTTGAAAAGAAACTGATGAATATTGGAGAAGAGCTAATAGTACAAAGGCTCAATGTTAAAAGGCACGTATGCTATAAGGTTTGATAAGAAGACGACCCTTGAAAAGGGTTTTTAACTTAATGTAGGCGACTCAATATTGTTTTAGCCAGGTGAGTATGTGGAAATGAAGGGTTTTGACGAGAGAGGAACAAAACAACACTGAACTGGACGTTTGTCTGTGATGATCTGTGGAGAAAATGATAGTAGGAGCTGTGGAGTCATTCATTGGCATCCCAGCATCAAAGGAAGTGACCATTTCATGCTCTGGATTGCATTTCTATTCAACTTGTCTATTGTGCTGGCCCTGTTGACTTCCTGTGCTTTGCATGTACTCATCCACTTCATCCTATACACACACATCCCCACCACACAGTCCGAGAACATCATCATCAAAAATCCAGTAGTCGTCACAATGTACTGCCACCATACTTCTTCTCTATCCCGTAACAAACATTCAAAACACACAAACAGCTCAAAAATACACCTACATAAAAATCACAGTATCCTTTCTGCATGTGAGTGCCAGATTATGCATGCATGTATGTATCTGTACTGATTTCCTAAAAATATTGCTGCTAAAAACATTACACCGTATGCTCTCAAATGCTACAATTGCAATTTAAACATGTAATACACAGTTTCAGGGCAGTGCACAGCCAGAATACACAAATACACACACAATTTTTTCCCAGTGGAGTAATAGTAATGGTGGAGTAGACACATTGTAGCAGTAGACCTAAAATACATATATGTAGCCACTGAAAATTCCCAGAATCACCTACCAGATTATTATGTGCATACATTATAACCATAACCATATAATCATACTGATGAATTTTATACGTAGGTATCCGTATGAATATAAAACAATGAATGTGGTAAATCATCTCCTGGTTTTGATGAAGTGGTTATACCCATACAATATAAAGCATTGAATTGTAATGTGTGTATAGTTTACTTATACTCGTTGTTATTAATATTGTAGCTATATAGGTACGGACATACATAGACAGGTATGTGCTATTTATGCATGTATTTTAAAGGGTTGATGTTTAATGCTTAAAATAAAACTTGTCTGTGTTAGCCATGCTGACCACAAACAGTTTGTTTACCACATCACAAGCTCAGACTCGCGTAACAGATTGTACATCCACTTTATAAAGCAGAATTGATCATGTGTGTGTTTTTACTGGTGAGATTTACAATAACGTTAGGGAAATATGCTGCAATGCAATAATGGCCACTGTGACTATGAGTCAAATATTTTAGAAGAGTCCTGTAATAATTTCTAATCTATATATAGTGAGTTACATACTTGTAGGTTCTAGTTGTGTGTAAAGCAAATGTGTTATGTGGGGAAGACAGGGCCACGGCTTAACCTTTCTGTGTGTAAGCACTTGTACGTATAAATAAATGTGGTGAACCTCCTCACCTGCAAATTGAAAGATTGCACTATATTATGTATGTTAGAGATACAGATTCCTGTGTGTATCACTCACTGCTTATTGTTTGTGCAATGTTGTGCCGAAGAATGGATTTTATAATAGTGGAATCATTTCCATCCGCATGTGTAAATGACTTTGCCTTCATCATACCAACCACACGTATAATATGCATCCCCATAACCAGAATCTGCGGAATGGAGTAGGTAGCTACTTATTTAAGCTCTTTTAACAAAGAAGAAACAACGTGTAGGTAGGTATTTATTTATTCAAGTTTCCTACGTTTTGTATGTGGCTCTTTTGCGGATTCCTATGTATTTTATTACATTAAATAAATGTGGGATGGATGGTTTAACTACCTCGTGATACAATGTTCCAATCCATGAGAATGTCAGGGCAACATTTTTCTATATATTTTATTATACAATTGGCGTAGAGTCAAAAAGAAATACAATTTTTATACAGATACAATACTGATTTATTTGTAATATGATAAACATAGTATATAACTCTTAAAAAGAATTTAATGTAAATGAAATGTATACTCAGAAATCCACACTGTCATTTACCTGACCGAAGGTTATTGCAAAATAGAAATCATCATATTATATCATGTATGCATAGATTGAATTATTATTGGAATGAATCCATGAGTGGCTTTTCCTGTTTCTCCAGTTTTGACTTGTAGATATCTACTACGAGATCGTAAGAGAATAATGTCTCAAAGAGACATTATTCTCCTACGATCTCGTAGTAACGATTTTTTATAATTTCTTCCCGACGTGGATATTTCTCAATATATTAGCTTCTTATTTTTCCAAAAAGCTTTTAGTGCACCATCTTGGTAAATTCAATTTTTTGCTGGATTATTGCTCTGATGAGGATGGAGATTTTACTCTGATTAGATTGTTTCGTATCAACTTAACTTAATTCCAGTATTGGCTTTACTCCAATGAGAGATGGGGCTGGATTTTCAAGGCTTGTACAACGAAGTGTAGTTTTTTCCTTTAGAATATCATAATAATTAATACTACGACTATGCACGAGAGAAATACAATATATTATAACTGTACAGACAGATACAAGCGCATAATATTGTAGATACGCATGTGATGTGTGGGAGTATTGAATTGCAGAATACTTTTTATGCGACTACTACTGCGGTGTTTGAGCCAGTGAGGATGAGTTGGAGAATAATGTTTTCTGCAGGCTGTGAACAAGGTTTTTCACTCGCAGATCAAACAAAATGAAATCTCATCTTCTTCACATAATATGCAAATATTGTACACAAATCCATGAATGACTCTACATCCATCCTCGTGTCATTTAACACAATATTACTGCACTACGTACAACCATACATTTTGGCATGCCAAATTGCAATTCAATGTATTTCTAATGCTTTTATGTATGAACTAAAGTGTTGCATCGTGTAACTTTCATTTATTCTTAGTTTGTTCTGTGCTAATAATCAATGCATTACATTAAAACACTACATTTTCACCCAGCTCTATATATTCATGTTAGATTGAACATTAGTGTTTTCCCTGCAACACAAGACTTTTCCATTCACATTTACCTATATTAATCATTTTAGTCTACATGCACAATGGATGAGCCAAATATATGCACTTTTACTCTTGAACTGTCTCAAATTCATTATTATTTCATAATCTCATTGTCTCGACACTTTCATTAAAATAATCTTCTCACATTATTTCGTCTCATGTCTTCAATAAACAACACCGTCTATCCATTTTAAAGTGTGGCAACATATATTTACGTTAGGCTAGTCTAAATCTTCAATCATTGCAAAATTGATTTCAATTATTGTTATTATTAAATATACAACAAATGTTTATTTCTGTATCTATATACCTTTTTCATAGCTATCAACCATACTACTTTTCCTTGGGCCTGAAAATTAATAAAACAACATACACTCCAAGTAATCCTGTTATGTTTCTTTATTCTAAGTTACAAAAATTCTAAATAAATTTTAATAAGTTTGGAAACAACTGAAATAAACAAATTTGGTAGAGGCACCTTTGAGTATTTTTTACCATAACTCTTCGTTATAGTTGTAGTAATTAAGCGTGGATTTATATCACATCAAATAAAAAATATTGGCTTTTCATATGCACATTTTTTAAACAACTTTAGATTTTAGAACTTTAAAATAAAATTCCAGTGCCTATTTAAAGCATCAAAAAGTAAATTTAATGCTTCCTTTCTTTGTTCAAAATCAATCATACAGTGTGTAAATCTGTCCCATTCATTTGTGTGGTGTGAATGAGAGCAACGTTTTAATCGTAATTTAATCCACACGTATATAAATAGTCGGGTAAACACACTACGCTCACCTTAAATTTAAGGTTAATTAACTGAAATGTGAAAGGGGATAAGGAAACACAGGTGTTTGAACATACACACTATGTAAGTCATAGTCATACACAATGATTATTACGAAATCGTAATTTGAGCAGTCCAGTGAGTCCAGCAGTGCAGAAACTCTACTCAGATTGCAAAAACGTGACAATATGATAAATAGTTTACTCTAAGCGTAAGCATTTGAAAAAATATTACAGTTAGCTGTGGAGGGGACGTGATGAACGTGTAATTAAACGGATGTGTCTCATTATTCAGACATGTGATTACGTCCAGTCCACCACGTTGTATGAAAAGTCATGGCATAAGTTCAATAACGTAATACCTGTTACTTTACGCATAGCTAGCCACTTATTAATCGTAATTATGAGATTATGACTATAACTCTTTCGTAGGTTACTCAATATAAACTTACTGTATAAATATAATGATTCTGATATGACCAAGTCAACTACAGTTTAAATACATACACATAATACAAACCCGATCAGCAAAAATGGTTGGAATCCACGCTAGAATGATACAGTTGGGCAACTGCAATACATGGCCGCATGGCC
>JAQFYB010000542.1:0-50492 GCA_034694085.1 Pogonognathellus longicornis
AGCTTTAACCACATTCGAATAATTATACTCAGATTTGCTTTTTCTTTGTGGTAATACGTAGCATGTTATTAACCAATACAGTATATAATTTTGCTCAAAACCTTTTGAAATGCAACTTTCGCATTCATGAATTTTTGCTACATAATGTCAAAATAAAATATTATATAGCATTTACAGTATCTACCTATGAAAATACAGCTATGAAAAAATAGTGTTTCATACTCATACATAGATTTTGGTTGAATTAAATACTTCAAATCTGTTAATGTAATTGTTTGTTCTAATTAATTTCTGTACTTATTTGTCTATGTAGGTCCAAACAATTTCCTTTTGTTAAAGAAATATTTTCCTGTCAAATAATTGCTCCTTATTCCTGATTACTATGTATGTAAAAAATAGCAGTTAAAGAAGTAGTTTAGTTTTACAGTTTTAACAATGATGCAATTGGAGGAAATATTCTAAACTTAATCTTGCATTAAGTGCTTTGTGAAATCGAATTTGATGATGGAAAGTGAAAATCCGTGGTGGAGAGCTATAAATTAGAGGAAATGAGTAAGAGCGAGTGAGAATAGAATTAGAAGCTGATATTATCATCTTCTCTACATCTTAACCCTACAAGAAGTGGAGTAATGTAAAGTGAAGTTATCTGCAGAGTGAGAAAGTGTCACTTTCCTTTTCTGTTTAGCAATCTGAATGTGTCTTTAAAGATAAGAAAATCAGCTCTCTCTCTCTCCTTTTCTTCTTGTCAAGTCTTGTCTTTGTAATTAGTTAGCAGCTTCATCCAACCATTTCTGTCTTCTCTTATCACATCACTAATTCTTTCCCAAGAATTCACAGTTTCATTCACACGTAGCAACAGAGCAGCGGCGTCCATGTAGATGTGGCACACAACAAACAGCTATCTGCCCAATAATCATCGTCTGAAGACGCAACACGTGTAAAGTGAAAAATCTGATTTGCATTCTCAACTACAGCGCAACTAATCTCGTTACTCTTCCAAACTACAAACTAATCACAAGATTAGCCGTCTAAAAATACTTATACCTAAAACACAATACAATTCTGTATACACGCGTGTCACCATTTAGGTACAACTTTGTTAGAAATCCTACAAGTACCTAACAAAAACTTTTATTATATAAAAGTACTTTACTTAACATAATTTTTGTTTTTTGTTTGTAGTTTGAGATTTGAACTGCCTATGTATTAGTATGTAGATTTAATATAGGAACAAGAATGACAGAAGTGCATGGACTAAAATCACCTATAGGTATAATATAATTTGAAGGATTGATTTAAACAAAGACAAGGTACACTTAAACAACCTGCTGTAAATTAAATCTTGTTAGAGGTTTGTACTACTTAGCATGTGTTTGGAACCTTGTCATCGTTTCTGTTACAAAACGCTATGATGTGAGAGAAATGACGGCATCTTAAACCTGTTGATGTTATGGTCATATAAAATAATAAAAAATGCAGTTTATCTTCGTTTTTTTACTTTGCTCTGTGTATTTAACAATTGTTTAGTCAAAAGGTTATACAAACACATACACACACTACACGCAAGGAATTTGCATTTAAGAGGAATATCAATATAATTTAGTTTAAAGTAGCAGTTAAAACTCAAGAACATACTTATTAGGAGGTCCCACCATATTATGTCTGTGTGTGTTTAGTGTGTACTGTATAATATGTGTGAGTATAAAGCATAAGTATATCTGAGTAATCAATGTAAGACATGGACCATTCCACAAACCACATCGTAAATGATTTCTCGTTTGTAGGCGACTAACTAACTTCTGCTATAAAGTTTTCCCTCACCTGAAGCTACGACTGCGACTAATAATCAATTGCTTGAACCAAACAACTAATAAAATCTAGACTTACATAACTACCAACACAAACAAACTAACAATCGAATCTGTTACGCAATAAAATGAAACACTGCCACCACAGCCATAACAAATGCGTAGACAAACTTGTATTTCATTTTGAGTGCTACGATATTTGCCTTTTACAAGCCCAATGACCAATTGGAGTCAAAAATGTAGACAGACAAATAATAAAAGCGTCTATAAGACTAATACAATTAAACAACCATCCGTATATGACCTAAAGTCAACAAACAATATGCAGATTGTTTACCCAGCCCAAATGTTGTAAATAGATCGGGAAGATTAAATTGCATGTGCTCATACTATAAGCACATACTACCATTTACCAATATAAAGTAAATTATATGAATATTGCTACATTTTTGTTTTATATAAATGCAACAAATACATGTAGTCAATACATATGTAACTAGATTACATAATCATCCTGTATGAAATAAAAATGTCCGTATTTCAAATTTAGTGGTTTTATTAACTAAATGTCTTAACATTTATTTTATTACTTTTCATTTCCTAATCAAGCCTCGTATATCATGAAATCATTGGTGATTGCGTCACTGACTTGTATTAGGTAATAATAGGTACCTCCTTTTTAGGTACAAACTTTTGAAACCTATATAAAGATATTAATAAAGTCGAGTATATTTTCATGCGCATATATTTAAGTTATCTGGTTTTTCAAGGGTACCTGCTTGAACATGATGTATATTCAAACAAAATTAAACTTAGATATATATTATTTAGAAAACAGATATTGCTGAAATTACTAATATCCTAAAGGCAGCATTTTATGAATTAATTTTCTTGACAAAATGATGTAGTTTAGCCATGCCAAAAATAGTTCAATAAGTTCAATGACAAAATCCGTATATATTTTTTGAGACATTTCTAAGAAGCAAAATGGCTGAGGTTTATAATATTCAGTATTTTTAGTGAATTCAAGAATAATTGTTAATGAATATAATAAGCAAATAGAAATTCAAATCGGATTACTTATGTGTGTTGTTTATTCAGATACCTGCAGGTATTGATCCTAATAATACTAGGATTATAGTACGTAGAAGTATTTTAAGTATATATTTGAGTTTACGCAGATAGTTGAAACTTCGTTGATAAAAAGGCAGTGTTCAAAATTAAACCTGGAAATAGAGGATGATTCTCAATTTGGTCTGTGAAATGGAAGTTGAAGTGACCCTTGCCCTCTAAACAAGACATAAGCTAACGAGGACTCTTTCTCTCTCTCTCTCTTTAGTAAAGACGATGCTGTTCATCATGTTCATAATGATGATGATGATATTCTAGCACACAATCCTAATAAGATGTAACACTGTAATAACATTATTATTTAAGCACCTGCTGTACACTCTACTCTGCCGAAGCATATTCATATCACACACTGACTGAGTGAGTCAGTAAGTTACTACTCCACAGTGCATAGTGCATACTCATATAGCATGGGAAGATAAACTGAGACATCAACACAAAAACTAAAAGTACCGAGAAATACATAAAGGCCCATTCATACACTCATATTCTGTATACCTACGCATTACAATATTATCATAACAATAATAATGGAGTAATATTATACAGCAGTATAATATTTACAGACTAAAGCAGTATAAGTACAGAGTGTATACAACAAGAGTAATTTGGTTCTTTGCAGTGTGTTATTACTTCATATTATTATTATTATGCAATGCATTGTTGCATATAACAATCTTCTAAGCTAGCAAGTAAGAAATAGAAGGAATTTGAATGGTAGTTGGAGTAAGTAGTGTGCTTGGTCGTTCTATTCATCATTCTTTCAGTCTCAAGTCCATCACAACACCATGCATCCACTCAGTTGAGAAAAGTGAGAGAATGACTGAGTCCTGCCAAGAGATGCATCATAAAATAAAGAAAATCTCCACACACATTGCACAACTGAATTCAACTTGAACTGGGAAAGTTCAACTATAACACAGACTTGAATGAATTTCATTGTGTTTTTACTTTATATCTGCATTAACTTTACATACCTAAAAGGTATAGGTATGGATGTAAGTAATATAAATGCTACAACTTAACAATAATACATGTACAAGAAAAAGACACTCAAAGGCTTGTTTCTCTGTTTAACTTTAATATGGAAGAAATATTCGTACTAATAGAGGAACTTGTTTCATTTACATTAAAGTGAGTTTTACTAAGTGTACTGCAGCTTAAGTGAGTAGGTACTACACATTGTACATATTAGGTAGAGATATGATATAGAGTTAGAGATACATTACAAAATGTATTTGTATTGGTTATATAGCTTTAGCTGTAGTATGTGGATTGTATAGTAGTTATACGATGTCTGAAGTTGTATGATTATTATTATGATGCATGACATGAAGTGCCGGTGGTCGAGAAAATAAACAGGCACAGACGTCTCATTTCGATTTCGTTGAGTTGCTGTAATAGTAGACTGTGTGCGATTTTATTTGAGCATCAGATGCTCGATACGGAGGCAAATTACAGGTTTGCAACCTCAACAATGATCGTTTTTCTTATCAAGATGGCATAATCATGGGCCCTTCCTTCGAATAACAATGAACAGATCCACTCTACTTAAACACTGACGCAGTTTACATTTTACATATCTTATGCACACTCCACTCCTCCTCATTCCAGATAAATCTCCGGACATGCTACACACAGGACATACGTCTAAATACACATATCCTTTAAAAAATATCATATTCAACTTATACATGTACACTATTATATAACTACTCACTTAATTCTTAATAGGTACTGTATGTAAGTGGTCTAAATAATACAAACTCTTTTCTCATATTACATTTCAACTTACACAGTATATGCAATTCATTTAAAAATACTTTTACTTTGTATGTACAGATATATGAAAGTTCTTTTCTTGTATAGTTACCACATACTAAAGTACAGCTCAATTGCATTGTGTTTGTTCATTCCTGAATACATATTATGTAGTTATAATAATATTATTATACTTCTCTATTGTACATGTACAAAGCTCAATTTGCAACAAAGGTATGTACGTTTATATACAAGTTGATGGTACTGTGTATGGGTATATAATGTATAATGTGTAATATTAATGTCTGAGCACAGAGAGTATCACCACAATATATCATCCTAATCACAGCCAATAACATTATAAAAATATGTAAGAAAAGGGTTATTAATGCTAATATGTAAAATTCCCACTGGAACTTATTCAACAGGTAGGTATAGGATTAGTATAGGTAAGCAGAGGCACTTAATAGTTACTAATACATGCACCATGCACGTATGCATATACAAATACACTCATGCATAAAATGCGATTGTATAAATTTTAATAGTGATGTAATGTAATATTATCAACGTTAAGTGAAGAATGAAATATTGCTTGCACAGTAAACATGATGATATATACAGATAATGCATAGTGAATAGAGTACCTAACTAATAATGTAATTGCAATGTACATGTAAAAGCATACACTAAAATATACACATACAAATAAAGTATATCGTATTATAAGGTATGTATCATACTCTTATTTTGTAATTCTACTTGCATGATTCTCCTCGTTATTCATTACACGATTATTTTTATTGAATTCTTACTTTTCCAGTCGTAAACACTGAAATTGGATTGTAAACAAATAAATACTCAAGCCAGTGCACAAAGTTACAAAGTGAGTTTTCCCTATGTGAGATAAATTTTTACTTACAGAAGCATACAAGTCGTGTATGTGCAAATGCAAGCTAAGCTAAGTAGGTAGATACACAAGACAACTCTAGTTATAAATCCTGAATAAGACTTTAATGGGATAATATATATACAAATATCTGTAATATATGCATAAATATACAAAATGCATTACACAAACCCTGACTGATTGCCTACGAAGGAAATTAACTCTCAAACTAATTACTCGTCTGTAATCAGATCCCCCATATCTTTCTCTACTAAAACTAAAGGCTAAGTGTAAGTAGCTTCGTTTATAAGTAGCAGAATAGTTGTTTAATGCTCTGTGAAAAAGAAAAATTCCGAATCAAACAAATGAAAAGGAAATGGTAGGAGTGTAGTTTGATAAGGATGTCAGTCCTTTATTACTTACTAATGTAACTGCTATCAAACTCAAAACTTAAAACGCATCAAGTCATAACCAATTAAAGCGTTTACACATGCAACTGCAAATTGTATGGAATTAAATGTTATCAAGTCCCATCCGTCGTGATGTGAATTTGGAATTGGCGAGCATAAGTAATATTGTAATTATTTAGTAGTTTGCATGCATAATTCATTAGCTTGAGAAGAACAAGGAGAAATGACAGGTGGTGATGTGTCAATAATGAAAAATCCTGACGAAATGGCATGTCACGTAGCATCAAGCCTCGTTTTAAGTCGTAACGCCTAATTTACCCCAAGTACAAATATTTTCATCAGTTAGGTACTACGGTTATTAATCCGTGTCTTAAATACCTTCTAAAAGTTGACAAAGCGACGGCCCGGAAAGAGATGACATGAAGAATTCAAAGCAAAGTGCTCCTATTAGACATTCGAAGGAGCAGTAATCCGACAAGCCGATGAGTTTTGTGATAGTGGCGAAGTAGAAAGATTTTAACGAATTATTTTCCATTATGGACTATTTTCAATGTGTACGCAACTGATTTGATCGCAAGAGTATTATTATTACCTCCACTAAGGAAATATTGTTGAAAGCAGGTGGATAGATATACTAAACACGAGAAAAGAGGATTCCTACTACGCATTATGCCAATTGATGTGAGTATGAAAAGCAAAGAAGATGGTTGAGGAGATAGTGTGGACCGTGGATATAGAAAAGGACGAAATCTGAGTTCCATGGATGGTTCTCCACACGGTTTACAGTTTACAAAGCTCTGCAGACTTAATTCTGAGACTTTGAAGGCATAAGTATAGGAAATGTGAAGGCGACGGCATTTAAATCAGAGAAAATGTGTCCATTGAACCAGAAAAGGACGGGCGCCAGAATGGGAGCGACAGAAAACAAAAGGAACTCTCGAGGAAAATCAATGAAAATATCTCAATTGTACAAAAGTACATTGTACAAATCCACAGTAGCATTATTACCTTCTATATGCACGGTGAGAATACTACTACTATATAGTACTAGCACACTAGCGATGAATTGTGTTATAAAAGAACTGAAGGAAGTCGTAGGCTATGAAATACTACTTCATTTTTCATACAGTTCACTTCTACTTAATAATAAAAGTACTTTAGCAAAAGTAATGTGTCTATGTGTACCTTAGCCATAGTCAAGAAAACATTTTATAGGAAAATCTGAAAAATAAGCCAAAATAGGTAAATATCATTACGATCTATATTCAAAGGTTAGTCAAGCCTTGCGGTTCCTTTCAGAGAGACAGCAGCAGAGCAGAGTAAATTCTATTGAAAGAGCTCCGAGCACAGCACCACACGCGGCATATGGCAGATAAGACTTGAATTTCAATTAGGAAATTCGCTACAAAAATTTTTCGGGTGCAGTGGGAAAATAGAGCACAAAGTACGGAAGCCTATATAGATCCAAGGCAAAAGGAACATACGCACTAACTCCCTTTTGAGCTCTGTTCAAGATTTCTTAGTTCAAAATATTATTTTGGCCTTCGCCATTGCATTGCCACTTGCCTGCTGTCATGCCTTGGTCATGATGACGATGACGAAGAATGAATATCGAAATAAATTCAATTACTCCACACAAGACCTATATATGTACCCTTATGCTATATATAACATGTACACTACTTACATAGGTAGATATTATATGTATAGAATTCATAATAATATAGGTTACTAGAATCGGCACTGGCGTAACTATAAATTAGGGGCCCCTATGCAAGAACCACTGGGTCAAATACAATGTGATGTATGCGAAAAAATTTATGATATTTTTGCACGTTTGCGGCAAAATAACCTCTTTTTATTAAATATTCTCCTTTTGGGGGCTCCCTGAACCGCGGGGGTCCCTTTGTGCCGCATAAGTTGCTTAGGTGCTATTTACGCCATTGCTTATCGGCCTATAGAGCTAATAGAACTATTAGATCTGCGTTTTTAAAACTTTCTACTAACTAGTAAAGTTACTAGTCACTAGTTAGTTGCCAAGTTTTAAAAACGCAGTTGAAAGTTGAATACGTATATACAGGATCGTTTAAAATTGACTGATGATAGTAAATATTTAAGTTAAAATAAAATTAGCTTGGTATTTCAGCATAATAATGTATACATAATTTGTATTTTGTGTAGGTACATAAAATTTTGTACTTTGAGAAATTAACGGATAGCATAAACAACACAGATCTACTTTACTCATATCAGAATAATAAATCGTACGAAGTAAAATTATATGTTTGGAATCCTTAAGCTGCATTTCCACTCACGTTGTTGACTTGCTTGAGCCTTTATGTATAATATCCGTGCGTTTTTAATTACACCATGATATTTCATTAAGCAATGTCTTTTTGTAAGCCCGTACGTATAATTTAGGGTTTTCATCAGTGGTATTGCCTTACTCGGTCTTCTGGTGGCACACAAGATCTTATAAGTACAAGGTTCATATTGACCCTTATACTTGGAAGAGTTATTGGATCCCAAAATATGAACTTGGGGTTTGAATAACAAAGTTTTAACACTTTTAATGCCTTTTTGGGGCTTACATTCTTCCTTTCGGTGTTTTAGTAGTGACACACTGTGGTCCTTAATGACATCTTGGATTTTTATTGACACATTGGCCATGTAGTGTTACCTTTTGGGTCTTTGAATTGTACTGACAATTATGTCATATTGATCCTCTGTTACATCGGTTATTTTAGTAACACATTGATCATTCGAACCTCCAATACTACTGCGATGTTTTTTGACATCATGGGACTTTCTTAAAGTTTCCCTACAATTAATTCATGTTGAAATATTTGACCTATCAGAGGTCAAACCGTGAGGGTGGCGCGTAAACCGGGGCTATGTCAAGATGTGGACATTTGCGGCAAGATATCCCCCATCACCCATCGCCCAGGTGGTTTAGAAGTAGATGTTTAATTTGAAATCTGAGTCGCTCTTTATATTTACGATATAGCTTGACTATGAATCACATTTGGAGGTGATCTCCGTGAATTGCTGAAGTAACGAACGGAAGCGCATGATTTACAAATTGAAAACTCTATTAAGGAAATTCTATACGAAATTCAATTAGCTTTGCCATCCAATCTTCGTATCACATTGTATTACATTACCTTGTTACATAACTGTGTAGCAAATCCTACGCTTCATTTGAGTTATAGACGGTAACAGCAAGCAAGCAGTTAGTTTTGGTTTGTATGGTGTGTGTGGAGTATCTCTATCTATATCTGTCGGATTCAATATTCTTGCAACAAGAAAAGGGTGGAAAGAGCCGTCTCACTTACGTTATTACACTTATTACCAACCTATTCATTCACCTTATGAAAATATGTGCTTTCTCATCATCATGACTAATCAAATTCCATTGTGTCACACAACACACTGACTCAACCCACATCCATCCGCTAACCTGTCTTGGCCTCTAAATTGAATCAATTTTCCTTTGATGTACAAGAAATTACATTTTTAGGTTTGAAATAAACCCCACTGTAGAATCCAACGCGTTTTTGATCCGACTGTATCCTATTATTTGTACCAGATCAAGTAGGGCATTCGGGCATTGTAGATCTTTATGTATAATGGAAATTATTGCACACAAATGAAAAATTCACAAATAATTGTTGTAAATGTAAAGACAATGAGTTAGAAGTATTGCGGAGAGACGATTATTTCTGTGGGATTTGTTGAACTTTGAATGGTTAAACCACTTATTTAAATATGTCAACGTAAGAGTCACCAATAGAGATTACTGTGTGGATTATGCAGTAATTATAAAAAGCTGAGAATATAGAGAGAGATGGTTTGAAGTAGTAAGGACAGAGAAATTCAAGGTAAACCACAAAGGACGACAGGTAAGAAGATCCATGGGTCTGTCGGTCGGTGGTTTTGGTTAAAAAAGCAAGTGTAATTAAATTCCCTACTAAGTACCCAGTAAAGTACAAAACTTTCAAGTTCGTGTTCAATAAATTACCCGTGCTGCCTTTTTCTCTGCTCTGCATACAAATTCTCCCGTGTAATGTGTGCACACTGCTTTTAGTAAGTAACAGTAAGTTAAGTAGTAGTAAGAAAACCACAAGCCTTATACACACACATTTACTATTACGCTCCTATATCCACATCCACATAAAATATACATGTACAAGAGACTTCTATATGTGTGTGCTATAGCAATACATTTAACTAAGTAAGCAAAGAGCAATTTCATAGGTATGAACTCTGTCATGTCACATTAATACGAGTGTGCTTATATAATCCACTCTTTTCTTAATTCTTTATGGTAGTCTGGGTGGAAAGAACAAAAAGCATCGTATGGGAATGAATGTGAAAGAATGAACGTTAATCCACCGACACACTAATACAAGTAGAGAGTGCACTCATCTTTTCAAATGCATTTGTACCTTTGTCTCTACTCTCAATGTATTATATTCATTGCTTTGGCGTTGCAGAACACACTCCTGATCCCTTATTCAATTGCAATTGCAATTTATATTAGCAACCAAGTGATTTTTTACATTTGCCACTATAATCTTTCGCTATGTTCCTTAAACTTCATGTGTAGTCCTCATAATTCACACTTAACAAGGTACTATACCATCATCATCGTACCTTCTTCCAATCAGTTAAGAAATTCGATAAAATTTGCAAACGCATAAATCAACTTTAAGATTTTGTGGACATTTGCTTGTATATTTCTTCTGTCTGTAATTTTTTACACACTGTAAAGTGTGTAAAATGCACTTACAATGCAAAAACGTAAATGTACCTACAGAAAGATTCATAAATATTAATCATTTTACATTAGATGTGTTAGTATATGAATATGGTACACCATAGAAGCATGCGGATAGTACAAATGTTCGTATAAGAATTTAATGAGAATAAGGAACTCCAAAGGCGAAGCATCTTATCAATGATAAACGTTAAGTGTAATCACAATCAAAGGTGAATTAGGCAAATTCATTTCAGATCCTCATAGTCCAGAGATGAAAGGGAAGATTAAAAATTGCAATTGGTGAAGCTGAAAAATCAAGCGTTTAAAAACGTGTTGAACAACGGAGAGTGCGTCCAGGGCGATTACGGTAGGTAGACTGACAGTCTAAGACTGTAGACTTGTAGAGTAAATACGAGACAACAGTAAACAGCATTAGGAGCCAAAAACAAAAACATGATGATGAAATATCACCAGCCTAATCAAAACTAAACCACTTCGTTTAAAAGCGCAACAACTATATAGACATAGGCAGCCTATGGCCATTTCACATGAAATGGCAACTCTTGTACTCACGTTGTAAGTGTGTTGTCTGTGTCTTAAGATGACTTGCTCTTCTTCATATTATGCAATATTGTTACTTAAAATATAATTATTAAATCAATATACATGCGGACCAAAACTTAATAAAAAATCATTTTATTATACAAATGAATATTGTTTCTAACCATTTAACCTCAGATTCTGCTTAAAATGCCGTCAATTACTTCATCTATTATGTATATTTGAATTGTAAAATATACATTCGTGGAATATTTATTATTCGGATTAAGAAACTCGAAAAAATGAGAAATATTTAATATCTTTGTATTTTCACCTTCATTTTGTTTTTCGATCAGTCTGTTTCAAAACTAATTTAGTATTAAACTATGAACAAACACCACAATTAAACTATAATGAAAAACTCCCTTGCTTAAAACTAAGTCTATAGTATACGAAACATTTACAAGAGCTCAGAAGCTAATCCTTTATGTGTAAAACATGAGCTAGCATGAGTAAATGAAAAGCACACACATACCGTGAAATTCACACTCGACAGCAAGCTGTACGGATATAAATCCCAGAAACTGATCAAAGGCAGGCTACATAGGTACTACATAGTTTCTTACACACACTTTATATATTTACACACACCGAGATTGGCGTGTCGTCACGATACACGCCATGCAAACACCCGTGAAGCCAAATGCCAGCGTGTCAAGTCAAGTCAAGCCAAAAGGTGGGCAGGGAATGGATCTTTCATTTGTAGCCTGCGTGTGTAGTACACACAAGAAGCTTTATAGTTAACACATTCATAACACAATTTAATAATAATGAATAATATTTATAATGCATCCTTACCACTGTCTTTAATGCTTCCACACCAAACTATTTACTACTCTCTCTCTCCCTATGCCCATCTTCTAACTTTCTAAGTGTTTGTAGGCTATAACCCTTTAGAAAACTACAAAGGAACTTCATACTAATATACAAAATTTCTACTTGTTTTTTTTGATACCACACTTCTATATATACCACTATATTATGTATGATACTGTATGTACGTGTGTGAAAAACTGTGAAGCTTAACTAAACTTACCACTTATTGGGATGGCTACCTACTCCTTCTTACATAACATGATGCTTCGTATCAACTGTCATGTCTTGGTTTGGTGCAACTACTACATACTAGTAGTCTGAGTAGTATAGTGGTACTAGGATTGTAATAAGTTGAAAAGTTTGAGAGAAAAGTATTGAAAGTAGGTAAGTGAAGACGTGCCTCCGAAAACAAACAGGCTTCTTTAAGCCTACTTCATAAATCATTCACTAAAGTAATGGCTCGTCGCTATGTTCCTTGCTAAACCAACTCCTACCAGAATACACGGGTTAGTTTAAGCCCATGCTTTACAAGAGGAGGTTCACCTCGTATACATTATTACTTTGTGTTATGTAGTTTGTGCTTATATATTACACAGAGAGGAGTAAAATATTCTATGTACATCATTAATATGTACACACACCTTAAGAGACAGTGTGTAGTGTACGAGTGTATGTATCATATGCGTATAACTTCGTGCATAATTTTATCATTCTTTAACCCAGCCAAACCAAATAGGCTCCGTAGGAAAAGAAAATACTGAAAAATTCTGTGACGGGAATTTGTGCTTGTTGAAAGGAAGCAGTTCCCCTGCTATTTTATTAGAGGCAATGATCACACACAGATTCACTATGCTACATATACATAGTGCCTATATACAAAAGCAGAATTTGTAACCTGCGAGACTTGAGACTGTCTTGGACTTGGAATTAACATTTACATACTTACTTATACTATGAATATTTACTCCTTTTATCATTTACGGCCTACTCATACACTGCTTGAGTATGAATTCAGGATTTTTAGCTAAATACTTTATTACCTGCCTACATACATTTTGTGTGTGTGTAAGTACTCATATAGTTCATTTATTGTAGTCATTATATACACAGTAGAGTACATTTTATAATGAAATGCTACCTGTGTGTATATGTGGATAAAGGATGCATAGCTCACATCACAACAGGACAAGTAACTTCTGTGACTCGATCTGGCTTTATTTAAATGAGATTGTATTTATGGAGTGGACTATTCGGATTGCAAACCTCAGTGGACGATATATTTTATAAGGACGTTTTAAATTAAAAAAAATTCACAGATATTCTCCCCACATTCCTCGGCGAAGCTTCTGTTCTTTTTTTCAAACTGCCTTTTCCAATAAGTTCCATCGGAATCAAATATTTCGAGGTATAAAGCGACTGTAAAAGCCTTCAGATTAGTTTTTTGCCAAGGTGGACACTGGATGAACAACTTAAAAGTAAATTCTTGAGTCTTGTGCTAAAATCCTGAAGAAATTTTTCACACAAACAAACAAACAAGCTCTGCCATAATATGCAAATGAAGGTGAAATTGTCAGTAGCAATAATAATGATATTCGTTCTTCTAAAGGATTTGCCATATAAAACCTTATGTCATTTATAATCGCACAACATTAAAATATTTGAAAGGATTTGCTTGACCAGTATTCTTTTAACATACTCATTATCAAAAACAATTTGCAAACACACAGACAATGGCCAGAGTCAATAGAATTAGCAACATTACCTCACTGGCCTTGAATCTTCTTCATTATCAGTAGTACATGAATACTTGAACTTATGTACCTTAAAACTATGTAGGTATCTACTTGTATTTACTATATTATAGCTTTACAATAAGCAAATACCTACTTATTTTCTACTTAAAGGAAAATGCAGATCCAACATGGCATAATATGTGTGTAAGTATAACATCAATACAAAACACACGTATTCGTAATAATACTTAAATTCATGTACAAACGAATAATATACATAATGCTACGTGAGCATAATCCGGTATGATACAATCCTCGTAATTGAATTTCATTAAGACTACAGAAATATTTTCATTGTTGGCTTTACTATTATTATTTTAGCTACTTTTTTCTTCTCTAAGACATTAGTCTCCCAATAATACACTCCTGGCACTTGCAATAAGTAAAAGCACTCCACAAAACTTGCTTTGCTAAAGAAAAAGACGTCGTTGTTACATAAAAAGCCGGCGTGTAGTTAGCAACTCTTCTATGCTATCAACTATAGACTTGTTCTTCTATCGCAATAAGACTGGGGAGCTTAGTTAGTTAAATAGCAAGAATGCTATAGTATACAAATACATTAGTACATTGCGTAAACGTAGAATAATTTCTTTTAAGTGTACTACGAGTATCTCTTGTGTAGGTATACTAATGTGTACAAAGTCAGTCAGTTGTGAGAACAACTTGGTTTGTTGTTCGTCAGTCCAGTCCAGTCTGTGAAGTTCATCCATAAATTCACCACCACCACCACTAGGATGAATGTTCCTTGCTAATACGTATAGTATACCAATACAAAGTACATAGAAAGTATCGTGTGTGTAAAAGTAGAATGAAATCGAGTCAAATTCCAAGTTGTACAAAGTTACGGATTGAAAATGTGAGCAGGTACGTCTTTAGTGTGGAATAATGGAGACTGGAGTATATGAGGAGAACGTGAGACGAGAAAGGAGCAGAGCACACACAGCTCATGTCATGTTCGCTAATTAGCATTCAACCAACGAAGAACCTCTCTACACTTTACTACTACTACACTGTATAGTATTTCTGTGTATATACATACATGCTTTAGACTTGTTCCTGTAATGTGGGTATCATAGTATAGGTATAAGGTGTAGGTACTTGACACTCGAGATTCAACCACTGCAATGCAACACAATAATCACAGCAGCAGCAGCAGCGTATCACAATAAGAAAGAGTTCAAACGTTGTAAGTAACAAGAACAATAAACGATCCAGTCCCATTCAATTCACTTATACATTGCCTTAAATCCGCATTTATTTGCTCCAACTGTGAATTTTCCAGGATTCAATTATCATGAGCTTTATTAGCGACTCTATAATATGGGATGATAACTCAGCATTTTTGTTTGCTGTAATATAACTATTGTAAGTGAACGTGGTGGAGTCAAAGGTAAATCATTCACAGGATGAGTTTTATGAGTGGAGAAATTAGCGTTTGGCTCATGGCTTCACAAATTAACGATCAAATTCCATAGGCAAAAACGAAATGAAAAAAATAATAAACATGCGATGAATATGTAGGTAGTAAATAAAATATAATGCAAATTCGTTTTTTATTTTACACAATGCAGCTGTTTTTCCTTTGTGACTCACGTCCTTACTTATTCTTACAATTAGTTAGTCTTGTCTTTAGTGGAAACGACTAATAAGATTTAAGTAGGAATGCAATGCTCCGGTTCACTTTTTACTCAATGTCTTTATACATTGTAGTATATATAGCATGTACTGCATAGTAATGTTGCTATTTTATTGTATGGAGGGTCAGTTTGTGAGTAGCTGTCTTATTATAGACATAATATATGTTTTAGACTCATAATCGCATTAGAGAATCCTTAGAATTGTTTACCTACGCATGCATGTCATTTGTAGTATTTGTATGTAAGAAGAGATTGAAAGTGATTTGTGTAAAGAACAGGGTTGTTTGTAGTGCATGTTTGTTTATAGCAATGTGGAATTATTGCATATAATTAAATTCGCTGGCAGAGGTTATAAAAAGCAAAAGTCTTTATTTTTCCTTTTCTGAAATCCGATCGTGCCGCATTTGTTTAGGTGTGCTGTGTGCTCATCAAAATTCCTAGTTTCTTTCAAGAAAACAAGACTTGAAAAGACCGCAGCGTATTAAATTATATCATACGTATACTTTTTTGAGATTCTTGGTAATAAATCCAAAAAATTCAAAAATGACAGTTTCCTGTGATTTCACTTTTGTTTCGCTAATAAATTTTTTGTATACAAAATGCACATCAGCTCCAGTTACAGATCGTAAAGGAAATGTAATTCTTTTTTCTGGCTGCTCATTTCTTTAATCCTTTTGTATTAAATACTACAGCTTCAATTTATTTTTTAGCATTTCGTAATGGAAAACATTTTATTACATCGTTTTTTGTGCAGTAATTTCTATGTATAATGCAGATAAGCCATAACTTGCTAATGAAAACACTGAATTCATATAAATGATTTGATGAATTTAATAAATATCGAAACACTATTAATTAAATAGGAGTCTTCACTTTAAAATATTAATTTTCTTGAAACAGAGAGCTTTTTGAAAAAAGGAAATTATGTAAACACTCGTTGTTGGCCATTAAAACGTCTTTGTTGGCGGAAACAGGCATTATTCTTGTAGGGAAAATTCCTATGCCATGCTATTACTTATGTTGTCTTACTACTGTCGACATTGCATTTTACATTCCACAAATCCACACTGTATTTCATGCATATTCCACCACATTGCCTGCTCCACCACACTTTTTTGCTTTTGTGTCGCCTGTCGTCTTTTTAATTGCATGAGCTGTCTTGTATTGTATACTACGCAAAGTGAAATAAATACGTACGTCCCTTCGTCTTATAAAATAAAATAATATTGCGCACCACATAAAAGGCAAAAAACACAATCTCTCCCTGCAATTCCAATACAACTAAACCGACTAAACCAACCAAACCAACTCAAACCCACCGTAAAATTAATATTAAAAACATTTGTTATTTCAGTTCTTTGTTTTTCATTCACTACACAAAATCACTACCTATAATAAATATTATTCACTCTGTTTGTACAAGATGCATAATATTATATCAGCCCCTTTGATGCTTATAATATGTACATGCGACAATTATTCCCTTTAAAACATACGCACATAGCATAAGGTATTAGTAGAATTATTTTTCTTAATAGACATAGCAGATTCTTGTATAACTAAACAAATAATATTATGAGAGACTGCTATGAACATGCAATTGGATGTTATACAAAAAAAATGGTAACACCCCGCCGTGCTGTCCCTTGTCCACATTAAATTACCATTTGAATTCTACAAGTTAAGTTAAGTAGTTAACTGCTTTGAGCCGTATGTACATTGCGCAGTGTAAGTACAAGGAGTAGCTTATAGTATGTGCGTACATTTCAGTAACTATTCGAAGGATTGCTTTTATAGGATGTGTATTTGTGTTGAGTCGTTTTTCGTGTATACGATGAGTACGTGGTACTGAAGGGCAACTAATAAAACAGCACATGGACACAAAAGAACGCAGCACTTGGGCATAATACAGTTGATAGCCTGAGAGATAATATAATTTGTAATCTCCGAACAAGATCTATGCTAATAAGTCGTTATGTCACTGCCACTAGGAAGCAACTGTTAAATAAATAAATAAAAACATTTATGTGTGTGTTCATATGCGAGTATCAATGTCGAGTTCACAGACAAAAAGCAGCTCGCGGCACAAAAAATCTTTAATGATTTACTTTTACATCAACATTTCATGTTCAATATCTTTTCAACTACTACTGCTACAAACTACACCCATTCATTTCCCTCTTTGTGGGCATCTAACACACAACTCATATATCCATCCGAGCCTTACACTGTCTTAAATGTTAAACGTAACTCACAAAACGCATTTAAACTTTTTCTTTGCGCTAAACGATTCTCAACTCGACTTGTGCTTTACAAAGGAAAGGTCTAGCTCCTATTCTCCATATTGTGCTAATTTTTTAGTACTTCTGAATTCAATACACCTGTAAACGCTATTGGTTCATAATTAATTCTATCTTAGGCTTACTTTTTTTTTTCGTAGGTAAGCTGCTCGTATTTTGTTATTAATGTGCGTTTGTACTGCATCATAGCTTAATTTACTTCGTTATTTATAAACCTTTTCCAGCATTGTATAAACTTCTTTATACATACATGCATGGGTGATAATATATTATAGTATAGATTCAACAGAGTAAAAAATTCAGTTATTCATACATTGAATGAATGCATTGCATGCGGTAGACCAAACTGCATTATCACTTGAGAGATTTTTGTTACACAAATCAATTTACATCTTAAATTAAGTGTATAATGTGTAGAAAGCAATTTGAACAATGTAATGAAGAAACTATTGTAAATGCGTCTAAAAATAAACAACTCACTTTACACATTGTGTTATATTTTTGTTATCTTATACCTGCCAATTCAGCTGGACACGAGTACAAACATTAATCTCAAACAATATTAGAAAATTGCTGTAAATTGCTAAGAATATCTTTTTGAAGATGTGTAGGTACTGTAAATTTTATATACTGGTAGAATTTAATCATTGAGATATTCTTCATGTGTGTTTATGTGCGTCAAATACATGCGTTTCCCGTCTGTTGTGCTGTTTTATTACCTTCGCTCGCAGAGAATGCTAACATTGACAATTGAGTACATTTTGGTCTTAGAGGCTTATTTTTAGGATGTTATATGACGGTAGTATATTATTGGTGTGCTGTAGTCTTAGCTGTTGATTTATTATTGACAATGCAATGTAATTCAATGCAAGCCTGACTCCTAGAAAGCAAGAAACAGAGAGACTCCTAGTTGAACGCATCTCACAAAGTAAACGCTACACTATTTAGACGTAGCAGTATCTGTATGTGAATGAAAGTAGTAATAAAAGACTATAGAGAGTAAACAAAGTGAAGGCCTGATATTTCTATAATGCTAGAAGCATTCCATTTGTTAAATAACAAAGTATACACGCACATAGACAAACAGGCAGATGTATAATACGGAAGAAGGAAAAATGGAAGAAATTTCTCGTAAGGTTGACTTACTCACTCAGTAGCTTTAAGCTTTAGAAACTTATTGCAATATTATATATAAAAGTATGAATGTGTTTACTTCCTACACACACAGCTACGGGACGTGTACAAACAGTATAAATTGACAACAGTCAATAGACACATGTGTACGTGTTTGTATACAAGGTATATGTTCCAAGGAATATTAGATAGATACAGAAAGAAAGATATTGAACCTTTCGGCTAAATCTGTTTGTTTACTTTGATACGCACGCACGTATACTCGTGCACGAGTAAAATATCACATACACGAGCCAGCCAAGTCAACAGACGATTGCTCTCCTATGTCCAATCCACATTCAGACTTAAGAGTCTCAAGTTCAATTTCTTCTTCCTCATCTTCGTCCTTTCTAACTTTAGTTGCAAAAGAGAAAATTGAAGGTGGTTATAGCTCAGATAATGGCCAAAAATTGAAAACAGAAATAAAATATTATTTTTCCATAATTTTTTATATTTTATTGTTGGAAAAGTAGGTGTCTAATGGTATTATTTTCACTAATCACAAAATACGACTATATTAGAATTGTTTCAGATCAATTGAACTGTATTGTTTCAGGTTGAAATTATGTTACAACTTCTGATAATCATAAAAAATTGAAGTTATTTCTGATGTATAAAGTCTGAAAGTGTTCTACATAATATGCATGTGTCGATTTCCAGCAAGGAATCTAAAATTACTCAAAACTCAGCCGAAATACAAAAATGTTTACATACGATTTCTATGAAATAATTGTATTTCCTCAAATAAAATTATCCTGTATCATTTTACACATTACATATAACTACATAGTATACACTATACAATGACATGAAATTCCAAAAACTGTCACAAGAACATAGTGATACAACAGATTTCGATCATTTTTCACAAGAATATTCTATTCTGCACAAAGAGACACTTGAAGGCAAGGTGAAACTTACTAACATGATCGTACTACTTTACTTGACTAAAGCAAACAGTAAACGGAAAATTTCTCTTTCGTATATACATACATACACAGAAGCATTTAAAAGTAAATATCTAATTCAACAATGAAAGCAACACAACATAACATAAAACTTCATACATAGCTTTAATACAAAGAATATACAGGAAATATTACACTATTGGTGTGCTGTACAAAGTTGTGCATAGTAGTCCTTACAAAAGTTACATAGACGTATGGCTACAAAATACAAACGGAGCAACCCGCACACTCACACCACACACTTGCAAGATGAGATACCACACACTCATAAGATTTTGTTACATTATTAGATTAGTGTGTTGCAACTGGGAGGGCTGTGGCTGTGGCCATACCACACCAAAGTCAAATTCAAATAAAAGAAAAGAATAAAATGTTTTCCTCCTCGCTCTCTCTCGCACTTTGTGTATCTCTTGTTGTGTTTTGCTTCGACTTGACTTCTGGCACAGTCACTTGGTCTTTTAGCTGCGGATGTGAATGTTGTGTGTTACCCGCTGCTTCTATTGTACTCTCCCTATTGTTGTACTCTCACCCGTCTTTTCCTCTGCTTGACTTCCACTATACCCACGTAAATAGCTCCAACACACAGAGAGATGCACTTTATACATCCCTCAGTCCTTATACCACATAATATAAACTTCTACCAATCTTCTCCTACTTGTATATTTGTGTACATAGACACACACACACACTATAAACCTAGTAAAATGCTGTATGTCTAATATTAGTATATAAAATGAGGATACCTTAAGTGTATGTAGGTACCTGACAAAAGTGAAGTGTACTCCTTCTGCGTAGACTCTTCTCTGTCAATTTCATTCACTTCCTCAAAGTCAGATGCTCAATGGTTGTTGCACTTACAAGCTTTTGTGTATTCCACCACACCAAGAGAACACATCAAAACAACCAAACATTTAAAGGCAAAGCACTGTGTGTGTAATACCACCATGTTAAATAATGAAACTAGACCATCTGCCTTTGTACATACATAGGTACTACAATATAATACATAGTTTCTTCTAGTAAGTATATCTTTTCTACTAAAATGTATGTAGATCTCTGCGTAGATACTTACTATCTGTATAGAGATATTTTGTGTGAGTACCTATGCATCTCTAAAGCGTTTTATTGAGAATCGGGTATCTGTTTATAAAGTAGTATTGCATGAGTATACAGATACAGCACACGGAAGGATCCCAATGGTCTAAACAAACGTATCAATGTCTACCTCGAAATGTTGAGCATTCTTCGTATCTGTTGAATAGGAAGCTACAACATTAAACTACAGATACGTAATATTGTGTTACTCTGTTCCTTTTTGGGTCTCTTCACAAATCAAATCAAAAGAAATGCCTTGTATATTTTCTTGGCCACCACCACACTACACCAAAGGTCCTATGAAGCACAAGTAAAAGTTGACGATGAATCTTCTTCCAAAATATTGTAACACTATATTTATATGCAATGGAATTCTGTGTGTGTATTTTACTGCATATAATAATGTGTGTCTCATTCCTATGCATTTTATTGCCTTTCTTGCTACACACACTGCATTTCTATGGTTAAATAAGGTATATAATAGGTATCTACACTAATATTATGTAAGTATATAGGTTGAACTATATTTGTGACTGTGACACATATGCATTCACATAAAGCGCAGTTTAATATGGCTATTATTACAAGTGGGAGAGAATGCACCAGAATGAAATATGAAATGAAGGATGAGATGAAATGAAAAATCCAGTCAAGACCACAAGAATGGAAGATAAAATGTATGACATGATTTCAGTATGTGTGATATACGTAGACAGCATAATATACTTTTACCTCATATGCAGTATAGAAGTACAGTGTAGAATTCTGAATGGAAACTGCAAAGAAAAGAACATTGGTCGAATCTCGAATGAAGAAGATCCTGAAAAGAGACTTGGTAGAAAAAATCATAAAAGTTCGGAGACAATTTCGGCAGACAGTAAACACGCACACACAAACACACACTGAAAGTTTTTCATTATGGATTTCCATTCGTAAAATGTGACTCTGTGGTCCATATAATAATATGAAAAAGGTATATTGTGGGACTTGGACTTTGAGGCTTTACTTTGTATTTTGTAGAAGCACAATGTGAATGTGACATTATAGATAATAATATTAGTCTGGGAGAGCCTGTTGAGCCCTGGCCATTCGCATTCCCATTCTACTCAAGTGCCATTAGCTATTCAACGAAAACATTTAGGGAAAAGCCATTGAGAGTCTTTAGTGTAGTGTGTACTGTCATCTCGTCGTAATCACGAGATGATTATGAAAAAGAACAAGAAGCTCCACAAGAATATCTGTACTGAATCCAACGAAATAAAAATTTATGCCACACACACTTTATATCTTTCTTTATATTACACTTTACTATAAAATGATTACACTTATATGACTTGTACACAAATACTTACGCTGCATTATGAAAAATGTCATTTCTCTTTCTTATTACTGCACTACGAGAGTTTTAGACTGAAAATATAATTTCGTAGCAGTATATACCTAGGTGATACGTCATTTGACTTTGGAGACCGCTCCTTCATCTCCCATAAATCAATTCTTATTGCTATTTTCTCTATTCCGGGCTCTACAAAGTCTTTTACTGCGTTGGAATGCTTAGCTAAGCTTTTTAGCCCGTTAGAATGTTATGTATGCGATGATGTCATAGTTTTATGTCTAAGTGACAGAAAAATTCATAAAAACATTCAAAGACAAACGAAATTTCACGTTGTCTCCTCTTTTTGTCTTTCCTCGTCTTCCCTCTTATGCTCTCTGCTTAATAACGTAATAATATTTAAGAGTCTGAGGAATGATGAGGAAGGTCTTTGGTCGACTACTTATATTACATTCAGTCGTGTCGGGTGTTTTCTAAAAATGCAAATGTAAAATAAAGTCAGTGAGTTCAACTAGTAAAAAGTGAGTGAGTGCATTGTGTGTGCTCCGTACGAGTCTAGTCAAGAGGAGAGCTATTGGGCAATAAATCGTTAATGTATCTGTGAGAAAAATGAAGATTTATGGACACTTGAGCCTTTCTTTAAACAGAACCTCTGTCTGTAGATATACTACCTCCATTCTTCACACAAACACACACACATACACATGCATGCATAATATATGCATACCTATACATTCACATACAACGTAAAATGAACTTGCATGTACTAAAGTAAAGGCCTGTGTAATATGTGCATTGTTTCATGCAGTAAAGATTTACATACGAATCATAATAAATATGATATGCCTTTAGTTTCCTATTAAAAACACGGATACCTCTTAAACCTACATACAATGTATTGTATTTTGTGCATGTGTGTCTGTGTAGTGTGAGTGTATATTGCATTGGACTGTGTTCCAATCCAATGCATAATACGAATATATGAATGCAGCATCAGTAGTTGTAAAATACACAGAGGAATGAATTATGTCTCAATCTTCACATTCGTAATACTCGTACTTACAGTTTTATCGTATCCTGCTGCTGCTCCTTGTTCGTCCAACTTGTGAATATTTAATGCGGGCAGTAAAGTTTAGTTAACTACCCGTAAAATGACGTCGTGTTCCATGTAGTGTCTATATTATTATTATTACACATACAGAACCTACTACAAACACACATAGCTCTTTTACTGCCTTTTTAGCTTATTTCTACTAGCACAGTACAGTAATGCACAGTACAGTACAGGAGTCATCCTATATCCTCTTGACTTGTTCAACTTGCATTTATTCTATCACATCCTTCTCTGCACTTCACTTTATAAAATATATTTCCAATCGGAATTCCTTATTCTTATTCCCAGTATTCTTATTCTTCGTATTATTAAAATACACTGCTATTCTCCATTCCTACTACACTGTGTATACAACGTGAAATGTTCATTTGACAGAAAATAGTTTTATTTTATGGACTTTGTCGGCACGCTACGTTGCTTTTCTTCTGTACTAGTACAGTATCAGTATCAAGTACCTAGTATTATTTTCCTTGTGTTCTTAAGTGAAGCTAAGTTACTCTCAAGTCTCATATGAAATTTTTTAGTGGGCAATGTCTTTGCCTTATGCCTACATGATTTTATACACTCTCAAACAAAATTCGTTTGCAGTATTTCTACGTTGTTGCAAGGAAAGAGGTGCATAGTTTTATGCATAGCACATTTACTTTGTGTTTTATAGCACACAGAGAGTTAAGAAGGTACGTAAAATTTATTTCGTCAGGTCGCTTCTTCTCGAAGACAGACAAGGCAGGGCAATGTACAATTAACCGGGTAGGTCGGGTCCAGCCTTTTTCAACGTGTAATTAAATTCAAGTACTAGTCCATCCTTTATACTTCTACTATTCCCGAGAGAATTCTACTCACAAACATTTCAGGAACGTTAATAAAATATATATCCATCCATTACAATAAGCACAGTATACAAAATATAGTAGTATACGTACTACGTGTATAATATGTATGCATTGTGTATGGTTATATAACTAGTTAAGGATTTTAACAATGCCAAAATCTGAAAGAGAGTGCTGTGTGCTACCACCACCCTTTTGGAAGATCGTGCCTCATAAATTTTGGCTGATGCGATGAGGTGATGGCTTTGCACTTGCATATTGATTCCAAATTCACAAGACACACAGCCAAGCAACAACACACAAAACCCAAGCAAATTATTTGCGTATGTAGACACAAGACACTCTTCCCTTTTCCCTCTCATCTCATCCTCATTGTTAGTGATCTCAGTCTCAGAGGGTTCTGTTCTGCGTGTGTTTACTGCATCCACATTATAACATTTCTTATGTAATTCAATTTTCCCCATCAAATACACTTGGCCACATTTTACACAGAGATATTTCACTCAAGGCTTCCTTCGCTTCGTCTTATGTACTTTGTTTTGCCTGATTGGAGTTTTTATTTCATTGTCCACATAACTCATCCTTAACAACAACAGTCGTTGCAGCGGTATAAAGATACGCCTATTTATGCCATAACTATTTGCAAAACTCATATTATTGTACATATAATTTTTAAATTACAAATTACTTAACATTCGAGTTACATTACAGCATGTACCTACACACATCTGTATTTTGTACTATTGCTAAAATAAATACATTTTAGAATGCATAATATTTTAATTTACAAGTAGCTTAATACCAAATTGAACATTTGATCAATTATGTATAAAATATCTACATCTTGTTGTAGCATTAGATTTTATTTGGAAATGTCCTGCACAAACAAGTAAATATATACGTAGGTAGTAGATAAGTATATTTTGGTTAAATCATTCAAAAAGTAGCAATGATGCTTATAAATAGTAAAAATGCGCATAATATATGTAGGTAGTAGGTACTTAGATTTGATAGTAAAAAAGATGATTACCTAAAATGTATAATATAGTTTTAAGTGTACAAAGAGTATAATGTCGAATAATGTACACAGTAGTGACAGGTCAAAAGTATATCGTCACGTATTTTCAACACTTACAAACAATTACACCGTACACATACAGCTACAATTTGTAAACGTATATAGTATGGTGACAAGAAAAAGTAAGTAGAATTATTAAAAGAAGTAGCTATGTATAAGCATAGGCATGATATCTCACAAAGCAGTGTGCTCCGTTGTATTGTATTTTTTAGGTATCATAGTATAGGACAAAAGGTCTAATGCTTGCGTTTACCACTGTATCTCTTTACACGACGCATTGAATCGTCTTGTTTCTAGACTTGTCTTGTCTTTTTGACTTTTGACGGAGCTTTTAAGTTAACGCAAGCCTTTGTGTTGTTAAATGGATGAAAAAAATCATTTAAATCCTAAAGAGAAAGAGCCTGATGCCCATCCATTGCATCTCGTGTTCCTTTGGTCGTCATCGTCGTCCTCAGCTTCTGCTTCCTTCAACTCTTCCTCGTCTTCTTCTTCTCCTTACACAAAAGAAATGCCGACACAACGTTTTTCTTTTCTATTCCTTCAGCTCTCCGCGTGTCCGTCACTCACTTTCACCGATAAACACTTTATGTGTTATAAGCACTCCAACTGAGTGACTGAGCTGCTTTAACATTTAAAAACTCTTAGAAGAAATTCACCTCAATTTCCTACACGTATTTATATAACAATTCTCATGTATGTGTAGATGTATGATTTATCGTGAAGGGGTATTTGTATTAAATTACTTATAAAATCACCTAACCATCTCAACACACATTTTATCATGGTTTTAATCCTTTCAAGTTTCAATTGAGACTTTAGCTTCAGGTGTGTTGTTCTTGTTCTTAAGTAATGTATGACAATTTGATAAGAGTTCTACTTTATTACTTACACTAAACATATCTCTGCATACAATTGTACCGCTGTTGTAAACGAACGAAGAGCTACTTATACAGGTAACCTACACTTTCCATTAGAATTTCATTTTTATTGGCTTGTTAAAGACGGGAGAGGTATTTCAATCATTGAAGGATACAAAAAATGAAAATTAATATTCATTTTCATGCTTAAGCGAATTAAGTGATCATCAAAATGAAATATCCATTAGTCATTCCTTAATGACTGGGAAGATGAACATGTCATTTCTGTTCTTCACGTTTCTTGTATTCTAGCTTTACATTCCATATATTTATGTGTATAGGTATTGGGTTTTATATAGAAAATGTTTTTAGGTGTACTGTGTACTATACTTTGACATCTAAGAACATCTCTACAATCAATTTAATTCCTTTTTTACAAAAACGTGCATAGGCATGTAACCTTGAAAAATTAAACCATCCGAACCTATGGAAATCTATAAAACTTGAATGTATAGTAGAAATCAATATTACAATTATTGTTCTTTGTTATTTATCAATTTATTAAGAAGAATTGAGCAATATTCTTGCATAATTATCATTGAAACTTGAGTGAAATCAAAGATTTTCATGGACAAGTTAAAATTAGTAAATCCAGATGAATATTCTGATGTATGCATACATATTTGGAAATAATTATCTAATAAGAATTGTTTGAATGCGGCATATCTAATTTTATTACTACAACCTAAAATAGTGTCTTTGTAGTTATTTGTTAGTGTATTATTAAAAGTTAATGTTAGGAGAATGTATGAGCAACAGCATATCGTAGGACAATACAGATAGAACATGTGAGACAATCTAATAAAGTACATGGCAGTAGTAGTTAGTAAAGAAATCTCATAAAAAATCTCAATATAATGTAATGTGGTTGTAATCTTTCCTTATCTCACGTCTTAGAGTATAGTGACATAACATAAACAACGGAAGAAAACCCCAGTTTAACTTTTCACTCGACCACCACCAACCAACCAAACCACCATATTCCCTGAAAGCAAAAGCCTTCCATCCGAAGAAATGAAAGGAGCGTAGTATTCTCTTTCCGTTTCGGTTTGGGTGGCTGGAGAACTGATAAAAAATGCGATTGTCATATAAATAACTCTATTTCACGAGGATTACACGAAGAATCTATTGCAAACTGGTCTGGACGGTTGGAATTATGAGGATTTTGTGTCTTGTTTCCTCGTGCTCCACTAGCCTACTATTGGCAAATAATGTCCTAGTGGAAATTCCTGTAAAAAACGGAAAAAGACCTCAGAGTTGATTTTAAGTACTCTCATACACAGTGAATAGCACCAGATTTCGATTGTCGTGTCGTTAAATCCTATATAATTCCATATCACACTATATCCATTCTATACATACACATGCACTACAAACATAGACATACTATACAAGTGCGTGACTAAGACTAACTACTCTAGATTTCCACAACATTACATGTCTTTTTATGACAACGATAAATCTCGCTTTTTTAGGAGCTGGGGTGCTTATAGTTGTGTGGTTCATCTTCTGATAGCGTTAAACGTACAACAACAACAAGAAGCCGACCGACAAACCGACTCACTCAGTCTCACTCACTACTAAAATGCTACACTCATCACACAACAACAGTTTAAACCAAACAAATACTCTTCCCTATTTCCTCCCAGTCTCTCTTATAATCTCTTTTAAGTATATACACAGCCCTCAGTCTTACAGACTCTTACTCTCTTTTGTTTATTTTCCTATGTTCCTCTGTATTGCGCATAAAAACGTTCCGTTTGCAACTATTTATGTTTAGATTGTGTTTTGTTTGTGTGAATCTTTTCTGCTGTATCTTCTAAACGCATCTTCGCTGTCGCTCCATGCATATCTCTGTCCTTTTTCCATTTCTATATCTGCATTGCATTTATATACATGTCTATATTATACCTACGTATATGTTCTGTACTTTATAGCTAAAATTACATAGGTATATATACAAATGGGATTGTCTTCTTCTAGCTTCTTCTGTATAGGTATATTCAGTATACGTTTACAAAGATACTTCATTCATTCTTCAGTCTTGTGCTACTGTCTTTATAATCTTATAAAATAAATCCCACATCCTTAGAGAATAGTCATTATGTTCAAGAAAAGGAAATAAGGAGTATGTAGTACCACCATGGACAACTTGTTAAGTGTGTAAACACAGGGGCAAAAAAATGGCAACCCTTTTCGAAGTTTTCCTTGTTAGAAAGAAAATTAGTCTTCTTAACTCACACGATTTCCCAGTGGTGAAAAATATGTATTATTTATACCAGTACTATTTAGTATTAGTGGGAAGAGGAGATGAAAAAATTACAGTGAGGAAGTTTTACTCACAAAGGTATTTAATAATACAGACAGGTATTTTGTGTACGTATTTATTACGTGTGTGTTTGATGTGGTTTTTGGTTATTTCTGTTGGAATGACTTTGAAAATGTAAAAAGCAGACCGTATGTGTATAATTATAAGTTGTGAACACTGTGAAGAACAAATTGCACGCGTGTTGAGTTTCATGTTAAGTTTTAAATATTATGTTGCACACAAAGAGGGTTTTGCTTTGGAATCAAGAGGAAAAGAGAAACGGCAGCATAAGGGCAATTAGTCTCTCAAGGTGCCTAAAGCCAACTTAACTACTCGTTTAAAATGTGTGGGTATTTTATGTGTCATGTCAAGAATTAAGGTTTTCTCTAAGTTGCAGCTGATATAAGCATGGCCATAGTCACTTTGGTTTCGTGCAGCATAAATTTTGCATTTAAAAGCGAGCAAGATAAATTGAGTGGGAAACCACGATATTTTTACTCTTCACTTTAATACATTTCTTTGCTTATTGCTGTTATAGTGTACAATAACACACTTACATTTAAAAATTACCTGCTTAGACTGTCTACAATGGAAATGAGTGCATTTGTTAAAGGATTAGATGCTTTTCTGTTCAACAACATCACACAAAGCAATTCCTGGTACCAACCAGGAATACATGTAGTAATACATGTAGATACTAATGTGTAATGTATGCCTGCATAAAAAATTCGACTGCGTGCAGAGTACGAGATTGAAATGAAATGGGAAAGTAATTTTTAACGTACAGACACAATCTACAGTGTAATTCTACAACTTGAAACCGTTTTCCATCATCATCTCACGAAATGCTCAAAGCTCACCTATAGACACAAGGAAAACAAATTCAACATTGTTTGAATGAATGCTCAAGATTTCTGTGTGTGTTTGTGTGCATATGGGATTCCCTCATAGGTCTAGGGCCAACTAAACCATTGCTTTACTAATCTATGCAATTTTTCTCCGTCTTGTTCAAGTTTTTCTGAGGGAATTTATATCTTATTCATAGTTTTCTAAGCGTTTTCACTTATCAACAACTAATAGGCGTGCCAACCGAAGGCTTCTACTCCTACTACTCAAAACCAAACAACCAACAGTTTTCCTCACAAAATTAATGTTTTCAATTAACGCGTTTGCATTTACATTTACGATTTACTCTCGGACACATTTCTACAAGCTACGTGTAAGTTAAGTCGTAAACTTACAACATACCTAGGTAGATGTAGGTTCCAAGACTCTATGTCATCTCTTTCGGCTACCACAATATGTATACACAGAAATTAGTATTAATATGAAGTAGTGAAGGCATTGTGTAGTTTTTGTATCTGTAAATAATTTGTATTTCTCGTTAGAAAGACTTGTTAATCGTAAGTATTCTTTATTTTGTCTAAAATACATAAAAATCATATAATGTTAATAATAAAAGTGTGATTAAACAAACGACTAGTATCGATTATTTTAAAATTCTTGTTGAAATTTTCAAAATTTTGAGCATTGGACCCTACTAATGTTATAAACCTACCACTACTTTCCATTACACCAGAATAGTTTTTGACGAGTAATTCTTTAGTCTTAGTTTCAAGATTTCTTGTTACATTTATCTGGAAATTAATTACTGTAGAAAAAAATTATATTTAACTTTTTGTGGGTTTGGCATGCAAATGATGATGTGTGCATAGCTATTTCTATTTAAGCAAAAAGTTCATGGATATGATTTTAAATAAAATTGTCTGAGTAATAAAATTTATCTAAGGGTTTGCCTTTTATTTCATAAATTTTATACATGTTTTCATTTACCTAACAAGGTCTCGAAAAAAAGTTGATAGTTATGTAATTTTGATAGGAAGCTCATTGGAAGTGTTTGGTTTGCATCTAGTAAGTATGCAATTTTCAAAGGATTAAATAAATCAAAATCCTAAACCTAAGAAAACCTAAAGCGATTTTGCTTAAGACTAAACGATAGGTTGCATTTATAATAATTCAGTTTAATTCAAACTAATTGTTCATACATAATTACTCAAACTATTTGCAAGATGCTTCAATTTATTTTGCCAAATCCAGCTGTGGTAATTAAAGTACCTAGTAATAGTCTGAAAATCTTTATATATAGTAGTGCTAGTAATGTTAAAAAATAGCAAATTGAGTTGCTGTGCGATTTTTTGTGGGACACAGTAAGATAAATGAAGTGGGACGGAATGGTTGAGAGAATGAAGCATAATAAAGAAACGGTTTGTGTCCGTGCTGGTAATTGAAAGGACAGGGACTTTGACTTTGATGATGCTGTTAGAGATAGTTATAGAAATCTCGTGACAGTTTACACATAAACAGATTCGTTTCTTCTTCATCGGGCTAATGATCCTTGAAGAATATTCTTCTCTCCTGCCATTCCCGATATCAACTGCTAAGACGATCCTTGCAATCTGTACATCACCCTCTGCAATAAAGAAATGTTGCTCGTGGACGGAGACTCGCTCCATTCTCATAAAAAAACAACTGAAAGTGTCGTCAGTCACTCACTAACTATCTCTCAAACATCTTGGCTTCGTTTCTATATTATTGGCCTATGATCCGGCTACATACCACACATCACACACATATACACCATACACATAATACATATATATATACGTAAAAGTCTCTCGCCCAGAGGTGACAATATAACCTTACACGTTTTAGTTAACTAACAATAATAAGTCATAATGTCATAGTGTCACCCTGTCTTCCTGTATACATATCCCAGTGTAAGAGACATCATAATCATGAGGAATGCTTTGTAAAATTCTATATATTTTATATTATATAGAATGCTTATTAAGGAAGTCATATTCCTGAAAACTCATAAAACATATTTCTACAATTGTAGTGCTATAGTGTCAGACTAATTGTGTCTCTATAATGTGTACTTGACATCACAAGACTTCACCTCCTTGTCTTGCCTTGCCACTTTTTTCGCAATTTTTTTTCTTGCTCTGGGTGACTCTGACTTTGTTTTATGTCTTGTACACAGTGTCCATGTACCTCTTCATGGTTGGGGTCTTTGTTTTCTAACACAAAAACATGTTATTGCAATGTATTCTCATGCTTCCAGGCGAATTGAAGTCTGAGCTACACATGCATGAGTAGTATTTAATGATCGTTTCATTAAGATTGTGTTAACGTTTTCCTCTTGCTAACAAATAAAACTGTTGATATTGTTAACTTCAATAAATTCTGTTTGCTTATGATGTGTTTATATACGATTTTTTATCAAATTTTCTGCAACAATAATTAACTACCTAATATCTTGTCTAAATAAGTATCTCGTGTTATTCCAATTTAATTTGTTTTAAATTATAAAATACAAAACTAGGTAAATAATATATAATCAAATATGAGCTTGTCCAGCACTATTTATATATGTCTTGAGTGAAAAAACATGATGAATTCTTTTCAATTTTGAATTTTTAGAAAAGATACACAAATTGACTACATACATATTATAGACTACACATAATAACAAAAAACGTCTCAAAAGGAATTCATGAATAGCAAGGATATAAATTAAACTTTTCTGGTAGTTGCTTGAGTCATTTATTGTATTGCAAATTGAAAACATGATTCAATATACAAAACAAATTCGTACAAATCCTCTTTTTATACTAGTATTGCTTTCTATTTTTTCCATACTGAAACCGTGCTTGGAATTGCATAAACTTTTATTGCAACATTATAATGATTAATGATAATGAAATTAATAACAAATAAACCATTCAAACGGATATAAGTAAGTATCGGAGAGGCTATTTACAATTTTTTTTTATTTTATATTAAGCACACTTATTATTTCTGTCTGGCTCCTGTCTAAAATTTATGTCAATGTTATGCAGAGTTTTCAATTTATTTTTCGAATTCAGCATCTAAACTTACCCCTACATTAGTTTTGGTAGATACAGCAAGCACTGATTTCAATACACTGTATTGAAATCAGTAATAATAATAATAATAATAATGAAAAAAATACTGTATTCAAAACAGTATTTTTTCATTATTTTTCGAATTCAGGGCCCAAGCTTGCCCCTTCATCAATTTTGATACCAGAATTCAGTTTTTTTCATACCTGTACAATTACCATGATCCATTTTTTGTGTACCTGCACTATACCAGGATTCGGTTTTTTCATACCTGTGCGCAGTGCATTTTTAAGATTCATAAAATGCGTATCTGTCAGGCATGGAATTGAACTCAAGGTGCATAGAATGCACCAACTAAATATACGCATAATGTGTAGTGCTGGATCGGTACGAACGAACAAACAGTCAGACAGACTGAAATTGAAAAACATAAAGCATCTCCGATACTTAATAAATAAGACTCAACCCTCGTCTTGTATCTTGGGAGGCATGCTGTGAGTATAATACTCTCATACAAAATCGGGAGTTTTATTTTGCCAATACTTAACAACTTGCAAAAGTCCATTTCAATCAATTATGTACATATTATTAGTAGGTATATTACAAATAAGAACGTGCAGATTAAGTAACATCAAAGTAGGATGAAAATTATATACATACAAACAACAAGTACAATATTTGTGGAAATTGTATCTGCTAACTACACTAGATTTACACTAAAACAAATTCTTTAAAGAAAATTATGAGAGTTGACGAATTGAAGTATTTCGAGATCAAGGGAGAATTTCCACCAAGATTCATGTTTGAATCTTGTCTTCCTTTGCGATATAAGGCGTAAAATATTCATGTACGTAGAATAGTGTCTCTCTCTTTCTTTCCTGACTCTTGTCCCTGTTTTGCATTATTTCTTGTATATACTTGCAGAGTATCCAGAGTTGTACAACTGGAGGAATACTGGCAAGAGGAAGCGGAAGGGAAAGCCTGGCTGTGTGTCTCATATGATATTCCATGATGTGCCGTGATCTACACACTCTCTCCTAAGCTCCATACACTTTGCACATCAAAGCAAACTCTTCCGCTGAAAAAGAAGGAAATGCAAGTGGAAGGGAAAGGAAAAAGCACACACAAGCCAAAAATGTGCGACGATTTCTTCCACTGGGATTTAACATTTTCATATCGCCATGTACTGTACTACACTCCTACTCCTACACTATATATCCATATTCGCTGTATGCTCTTACACATACACACACAGTCTTAATACACTAGTCAACACAACTGTCTATGTAAACTATTCGCATAGTATATTCTTCCTTGTACTTATATAGCATATATTTTATTTAGGTGCTTCATTCTGTCTGTCATCAACTCTATATGTTAGTTATAGTCTTATAAAATAGTTTGCACAGTGTGTCTCACAGTGCAAATACAAATATGCTTCATGTATACCGGTAGCTATGTATAAAGTGCTGTTTGCCTACATAGATATATTATTATATAGAAATGTGATGTCAAGAGTGAGTATTAGTATTATGTATGTACGTAAGACACAACTACTCAAAACAGACAGACTTGATGTTTTGCCATTCATTCCGTTCTATTGCATTGCATTACGTTGCACATCACATCACATCTTGAAAAAATATCTGCATCGGAGATAGCAAATACCGCAAAGTCAAGTCAAGTCGAAAAAAGGCCAAAAACCATTGCAGAAGCACTCATCGTGTTTATGTACATGTGTATATAGAACATATATTGGATATAGTATGTACAATGTATATGCAATGGCAATAATATGATGATCGCATATAAATACAGGATGATATACATACATATTATCCCTACATATACTTACACTTACACACAATAACACACAGAGCCAAAAATCGGTGTTCCGCTCAAGTCTTAAAGTTGACAATCTTTGAGTACGTTACGTATCGTACATATATAACGCGTGTCGTGTTAGTAGCAGGAAAAGGAAGCAACGGAAGGAAAAGTTTGTGTTGCTCATCCTTTGACTTTAGTCTATATGGGAAGTGTCGTGTTCGTGTTATGACGAGAGGATGGGATTGTGAATGTAAAGAAAGCGTTGACTTGAGACGTTGTCCTATGGTGTCTCCTCTCTCTCTCTCTCACTCTGTGATGATGGGACGTGACTCTGAAAACAAACAGGCTTCTTGACTCTTGTTCATAAATCATTTAGTAATAGCCATATTATCGGTTGCCAGATAGGCAATGCATAACTAAACAACTTGCACTCACTCACTCATACACACACACAGTCATGCACAGGGAGCAGACAAACCAATTCAAACCGAGAAGCTCTAAAACACACACATCACATCACCCAGCCTCACAAAACTTGCACCCAAAGCCAAACTTGTAAAAACGAAGCTATATTTTTGTATACAGGCATTGATATTATTTTTCGTGTGAATACTGTATGAGGGAGGACAAATAAAACTTTGTATGGAAACTCAGCAAATAAATCTATAAGAAAATGCAGTAAGGTTTAAGGTGCAATATGCTCATACACTTTCGCTAAAATGCATACACATGTAACACTTACGGATATTTGTACATATATACAAGGGTTTTAATACTTTCATGTGTATTACTCCCAGTGGACACATATGGAAGATGCCAATTGCCAACAAGATTCTCATGTTTTCGTATACTCACCTGCTATGAGTATACGTATATTCTTTTTACTTTCATACTTTTATTTCTTTCAGTCTTCTATTGACAAATTGCACATCTGCAAATTTTTCAAGATTATTACTCTCATTGAACTCATTATTCATCAAATTTTTTATCTATTTCGTACTGCTATGTCGTACTACTTTCATTGCATTGTATTGTCAGCAAACCTAACAATTTCATGTTTTCAATATTATTCCTACTACAGAAAATAACGCTGCATGGAGTACATTGCATTGACTTCAGCGAATTGAATAGGTATTATTGTTTTAAACATGGGTCACTTTTAGCTATAGTCACACTGATTAAATACCACAAATTTATAATAATTTATTTCATTTGTCAATCAATCCATTTCATAACAAGAGCTTCAAGCTTATCATTTCAAGCCTTTACATACGTTAACATTGTAAGTAGGATATAATATGCAACAACTATTTGTACCTAAACGTTTTCCCGATAGATTATTTATAATTTTTTAACTGTGCATACAAACAGGTGCATAGGAATATGTAAGTAGGAATAGACACAAAACACACAGGGGGTGATTTGTATGACTTTTTATAGCTACAGTTCATTTAGCACAATTAATATAAGAATACACACAAAATGTCGTTTTTCATTATTTCCATTTTGTACTCACTGTCACTGTATAGCTCTATTTGTAAATTACGAGACACCAAAGGTCCCTATGGCTCTTCAATGAATGTAGAAAGTAAAGTCTTTTGTGGAATAAGGTGGGTGCATTTCATCCTACTTGTTTCTAGACTGCAAACACATCCATTTAGTGAATCATAGGGTGCCATACCCCCACATTATTAGAAAAGGACAGAAAAAGGAGATGATACCAGTGGGAAAAAACTCGAGAATTTCTTGGTGTTGTTGTCTCGAAACTGTCCTGCTATGAAATTATCGAGCAATGATTTTGTTGTGTATTGTGGAAAGGACCCAGACCGTGAGAGACCCCAGGAGCTAAGAAGACACTTTTAACTTTAATAGTTTGACTAGTTAGTCCTGTACACAGATAAACTAAGTAGTTAAGTGCAAGTAAAATACAAACCTTCATACATATTATAACTATGTGTAGGTATATACTAGAATGTCCCTATGCAAGAGATATACTAAAAAGAAATATAAACCAAGTTGAGGGAATCCAACGAGAAAATTCCTTATAAGTTATAAGCATTCACATACATCAATAATTCTATATGAAAACTTACTGCGTTAAAGAACAAGCATCAGATTCTAACCCTGCTAACTGGCACAACTATTATTTGTACAAACTACCAAGACTACTACTATAATATTACTACTAGTTTAGAGGTTTTCATTGAATTGGATCTCTTGCTCACATTTCATATATTTTACACAGCTATATATACATGTATTTACAAACGCTCGTATATTACCAACACACAAAACACAAACAACAATAAAGGAAACAAGTTGAAGAAGAATTTGGTTTTATTTTCTGTGAGTTGGAGGAAAAGAAAAGGAAGAAGATCCCAATGGGTGTTCTGGTTTGAAGCATAACAATATATAAGTAATATTATGTGAGACTGTGGCTTTAAGTAGAAATAAGAAAAGGCAGCAGGAGCAGCAGACGACGACAACGATTCTTTTACTGTACAAGTCTACTACATTGTACTACATACGTGGAAAATAGTCTAAATACACCAAGAATAAGGAATTTCGTTCTCGGTTTGTATTGTTGTTGGCCTGTCGTGAGCAAAAGCTAAGAATTGTTCGGGTGTGTGTTGTATGTCCCCGCCCGAGTGTTGGTGTTGGTCCTGCAATATAACATGTTCCATGTTCAATAATAATGTGATCCTATGTAATCTTCACAGTGTGTTATGATCATCATCCCAAACAAAACTTAAACAGGGACAACCATAGCATTCTCAATAAATATTACACTTACCCTACCTCACTCAATCCCGTATAGTTTCATACCAATTACATTATACTGCACGTATTTTACACATAGTAAGTACTAAGTACATATAGAAGATGCTTCTTGTCACTAAAACAGAAATAAGGCACCATAATATTCATTTGACATGACAAGACCAAAATGTCATGTTCATCTCCCTCCGAGAGAGATTCTGTGCGGATTATGTCAAATTTCGGATTGTTCACTGAATTTAATTTATGTAATTGCTTCTTGTAATTTGCCTTTAATTTCCCACCTCGTGCATAACCCAATAACCTTATATAAGACACACCTTCCTACCTATATTTATAACACCATCATAAATCTATACAAACAGACCTACCAAGTGTATTTTATTACCATACTTCCCATGCAATAAACGAATTCATAAACTTCAAGGTGGAAATTAACGTGTCAATTCAAAATGAAATTGTCAACCTAAGATCAAGACACAGAAAGACACCCAAAAAAGAGTAAGCGAGTCCCAGTATTCAAATTCCCTTCTATACTTCCAAGATACACTCTTCACACAAATAACTTTTAAAGCGTATCAAAATAAATTCCTTTGAACATTGAGTAGATTGGACCAACGTTTTGTTTTATGGCTATACACAGCGTGAAGTACACAATGCCCCTTATACACGTAGTATTTCTTAGACAGGATAGGACGAAACAAAGTTGTCATTGTCATTCTAGCTATATCCACACTAACAGCCGAATATTTGTGTCGCAGTTATTTTTCGTGAGGATCGTATTGAAAATTGTGGTGTATGTATTTGTATTTGTAGTGTTAGTGTTGAGTTGAGTCGTGTCGAAGGTCTAAGTTGCTGAGAGAGTGAACTGATTGTTCTTGTTGTGTATTGCTGTAGTGTGTGTATGGTGTATTGTGGATGGAAGTGGATGGTGGCTACTTTACTACTGTCATCCCGTCCATGCCAATGCCAATTGCACGCAATAAAGTGTGAAAGTGTCCCGTTGTTGCTCTCACATTGCTTTTTCCACACAGAATTCCTATACTCGTTTTTGTTACACAGTGCTTTGCTATATATACTTATTCCTATACCTATACATAATTCTTTTCGTGGAAAGAATCGATAGCATTTAGTTTCATCGTGTAGTTTATGTTTCCTTTTCTTTTCCTGACGCTCCTTTAACTTAAGTACTTTGTAACAATCGAATCACTTTGAAGATTTCAACTTAAATCTCTTATAGTGTGCTATGTGTATAGGTATTGGATGGTGTACGTATTTTAGAAGTGCAAGTACACCTCCATTAAATTGTATTGTAGTTTTTGGTTAGTTAGGATTATATGGATGGATGTATATGTGTAGGAAGGTAGTTATAGACACAGTTAAGCTATTACTCTTTGACTTGACCCATCATTGAGCAGATTGGTGCAATATTTCTTCATAAATCAATAAAGTCTTATTGGCCCTGCGTTGTGTATGTTCCGAGATACTTTATTTCGCTCTTTCGCTCTCTCTTTGTATATTTATAGTGGATCGTGTATTTGAGATACATAATATATGTGTCTGTGTATCTTTACATACTTTATACAGTGGGCAAGAAGGTAGGCATTGTGGAGGCTTTACACAGCAGATTTGATATGTAGCACATGAGTACAAGTCATGTAATGTTTTAGTGTAGTGTGTGACTGTACAAGGAAACATCTGCATGCAGACAAGTTGCAGTTGCACTCTGAGTCTCCCTGGACATGATCTTTCTCCCAGCTCTCATCTTATATAATTTGACCTCGTATTTCTTCTTCCTTTATTTATCCCACCACTTTCAGTCTGGCACAGTCATATTATACAGAATACTAGTATCTAAGTCAATGCACTGCTCACACATACGTCAATAATTTACTAAGTATTCAGCTACTTTTACATTACACAAGTTTTTCATGAAAGAGCATTTTACTTTCTATGTACAACGCTATTTTTGTATAGATGTTTAGATGCATGGTAATATCCGATCGTTCAAAATAATTGATAATGTGTAACATACCTATATAGTAAGTAAGTAAGTATGGTTTTATTAAAGATCGATGTGGCCACAGCCTTTACAATCATATTACAATATTAAGTGATAAAATATAATACGTTTATGATTCTTAGATTATTTACATTAAACTCAAATGAAAGTCTCTCGTTCGCAAAAATAACATACCTAGTATGAAACTAAGTAAAGTAATATCAACAAGTTTTAATTAATTTGTCAATGGAATACAACATTAATTAGTTCAAATCATACGAAGCAAACCATTTGCAATGAAAAAAATATTTATCCTTTGATTCTTATTTTGATAACTTGATTTGGAAGTTATTTTTATAAAGCAATAAATTAGAAAAATCGTCGTTTGATATTCATATGAATACGGTTATTATTTTTTAGTAAAATGTTGTCTGCATATCAAGTTACTGGAACAGCACAATAATCCTGCCTGTTGTATAAAGGCGTGTCCCCTATTTCTTCGTTTAACTTGTCCAGTTCCTGTCCTGTAGCGTCATTTAATTTGTATCCATGTCATTTATTCAGCTATATTATAATCTCAATCTGATCCTCATAAAAATATAACAAGGAAAATAGATTCCATTCACAGTCAAGGAAAGTATTGCATCATAGTGTTTAGGATATTACTACTTGTTGATGCTTTACATTTTATCATTTTTACAAAACCCCTAATTCATTAATAATTGTCATCTATTTCTACGGTAGAATGCATTTGTCATATTTGATAACGATGTGCAATAATATGCACCTTTAAGTAAATGGTGGGTGTGAGAGCACGAAACACGTAAAAGTATTGTACAATCAAATTCGAGGTGAGTATAAAGCAGTCTTGTCAATAGGGCGTCATAAGTTCAAAGTATCTCATACTATCAGATTGTTGGCCATTATTATTCTGTAGCTTAACAATCATAAGGTGTGACTTGACCAAAGTGTATTTTTGTGCTGATAAAAAATGCATATAGTATGCAAATACTTTACTGTGTTCTTTGGAGGTAGATTCTGTTAACAACGACATTGTCACCTTATTAAACACGTATGACTGTACTTTTACACGAAGAATTCTTTTAGATATCTTACAACAACTGGTGGACGACAACGAGCCAGAAACAAGACAAGTCATTACTTTGAACCACACTCTTGCTATACAAATGATCTAATCGCTAATCGTATAATATTCTTGCAAACGAATCTTAACACGACAGAATGAAGGTCTCGCATAAAAAAGAACACTAAAATACATCTAATGAATTCAATTTTATGGTTTAGCTTTGGCTTTAGTTGTGAATGAATATTCTTGTCACCAAACACACAGTTGTCAAGCTATGGAATTGTAAACGATAATTTACACATGAACGACATACTTTATATCAGTCCTATATATACATATAAGGACATTGTATAAAATATTAACTCAATGGAACAAGGTGAGAGTACTAATAATAATGAGAACGTGTTTATAAAACAAGGAGAAAGGAAAGTATGACATGCACATGAATTGACATGACGTGACAAGCGTCTAACTGGACCAGGTGGCAAAGACAGGCACATTTTATTTCATTACAACTTTAAATCACTCTCCACATGATCTCCATACTTTACACACTCACTACAACCATTTCCATTCGTACCCTGCACATTTTATAGTAATGGCTTTATGTTTTACACATTATACTGGAATATCCACATGTAAAACAAAAACTTGTAAAATATTATTCACAGAGTGGGTCGTTCACAACTAATATAAAATATGTATGAGAAATATAATAACATTGTTATGCATGTGTCATGCACAGACACACATTCCCACAGTTTCGACTTTTTCACTTTTCTCGAGTCATTTTTATATTGTAATCGTTTTGATTGAATGAACTCCATTGAATTTAGAGTTGCTTTTTGCTTGTACTGTCTTAGAACAAGGCAATTATTTTTAACGAGTCACATAGACTGAAAAAACATGCTGAATTGTTTTTCGTCTCATCTGTCCCACAATGTTTAACCAAATATTATATTCATAAGGATATTCAATGTAACATTCAATATTTTGAAAAATCCAATACGCTTACCTTTTTATTAATATTTTATTGCAATAGTTATTGCAATAGTTCTAAGTAAAGTACAATAAAATAATACACAATAATTTACACTAATACTGTCTAACAATAACACAAATCAATGTACAGCCAAATAATGTTCACATTTTTACATTTTATTTTTTCAAACAAAATTAAAGATCGAAAAGATTTAGTGTTCTTGTTTCTGTTTCAATTACCTGTATAAAAATGTAATCAAATCTATGGTGCTTTATAATCCAGTATATAGTATTTGTATGCCGAAAGTCTTTCTATGAACCTGCTTTTTATATACAATTATTTATACAGGATAATACTTTTTAAATTTATTTATACAAAGACATTGTCAATTGTAATATCCACAATATTTTAACGTAAAAGTGTATAAAACTTTAATTTTTATTATATATTACATTAAGCATATGTGATAAGTATGTACACATTACACATACACATGCATTTAAAATATCGCTTCACTAAAAATCAATTCGTTTGAAATCCGAAGCTTTAGACAACGAAATATACATATTGCTTAGCAAAACGTAAAGTATCCAGTGCAGTAGTGGGACAAGGAATATTGCAGTTGCACATAGAATGGCAAAAAGCTGTGCTAATCCTTTGGAGCTGGTTCATTCAGGATTTTTTGTAACTAGTACTAGTAATGCAAGTCCAGTGTGGATGGTGTACTCTCTTTGCACAGCATAATATGTCTATAGCTTACAAATTGAGGATGAGACGGAGCTCATATGGCAGTTAGTCGAGTCCCGCAGTCTTTTAGTTAGCCGGAGTCAGAGATGAAACGAGAGTCGGCAGAAAAATTGACGAGTGTTTGTTGGTCGTATCTCGTGGTGAAGAAAAAGTTTGAAGGAAGGATGGCCTGTCAATATCACAAACGCACACAACAGAAAAACCGCAAAGAAGAAAATAAGTTATGTGATGTGCGTAATGCAATGTGTACAGAGTAGACAGAGAGAAGAAGAGCTAAGAGTGTGCATAAAACCCAATCTCCTATAAAGGTTCTACATGAAATCGACATACTCGAAAGACCGCATGACAAGCTAATACAAAACTACAACCACACTGCACACTCTTCATGTATCTGTACTACCTACTACCTATACACATGTATAAAAAACACTTTATCGTATATAGTATGTGCATAATACACAGTGAGCATCTCTGCACACGAAATAATAAGATTCTTATATAACAACAAGGTACCAGATCACTACTTATAAAATCAAGTGAGGGAATTATGTTGGACTTGAGTGGGGCATTGCATGGATGGAGCTTCATAGAGAACTAACGTGGTATGGGCAGAGATTGTAAAGATTTATCAGCAATATGAAGGAAAACGTCTGTTGTGTTAGTTGGATCAAGTCTTTTTCTTATTCTTGTTCAGCTCGGAAAATTGCTTGCTTGTTTTTCTACATGACACAAACAACTCTTCTCCGTCTTTGTTAGCTAAACACACTCAAAACCAACACATGTATATATTTCTTACCATATGCAGATATTACACTCTGCTATACACATCACCTTTTCTACTCTATGTAAGTAAATCTTCTATTTTACTTTATGCATAACAGTAGAGTGAATAAGTCTTGTGTGTGTAAAAATGTATGCGTGTGTAGGTTTTTTATTTATAGGGATGAATGAATTTGCTGGAAGTGAAGGGTTTATAGTGTTAATTAGTATGCACATGGGGAACGGGGCTAAGAGAAGCCGGGTGAGAAAAAAGGCTATTTAATTCCGCTTCTATTCATTTATTCGTTTTTTGGCTGGAAAAGAAAATGAATCGACGTCTGGAAATATTCTAATCGCTCACTCAAAAGACCCTCCCCCTGTGTTACAGTCTTTTAATGCGTCTATAACACCTTTATAAGTACCTAGCCTGTATACCTAAGTACCTATTATAATTCAGCGTAGATTCGAATGAAAATGACGGTATATTTTATAAGGAATTGTAGGCATAAGCATTTGTGTTAGTATACTAGAACTATATGTGTGTTTTCTTTGATGGATTAAAATTTCCATTTGGTTGTTGCTGCTACTACAAATACGACTACTCCTGGAATGAAGCAAGTGTGTTGAAGAGTGAAGAGCATTAAGCGTCCATTGTTTTGGCTGACCTTAAATCAACTCAAGTGTGGAATTCATTCTGACACTAAATACACTAAATTGTCAGAGTACAAAGGCAAGAGCGCACATCCAAGCTTAAGCTTTCATTTCGTTACCTTTTGATTCTTCGGTCTGATTACTAAACAAAGATTCCATTAGTTTACTACAAACACTTCTTTCCAACTGTCTATACTTTCCTCATTTCCTCGGGATATATTTACACATTTTTACTAATACTTGCTACGCACTACAATATTACATTATACATACCTAGCTATACTTAATACTTAAATATAGAAACTGACAGTTGGTTACGCAATAAACGCATTTCATGTAGGCACTAGTCCTTGTCTATATGTATGTATAAAATGCAGGACTTACACTAACACAAGTCAAGGCGGAATAAGTAAGTCTCTATGTGTAGAATAAGTATAGGCACAATATTTTTATGCAGAGTAGAGTAGAGGGATAATGGGAAGAGAGAATGTAATATTTGTAGTTGAGATATGTGGGGTTGTGTATAAGTGGAATAATCGTATGCTGATTAGAGGAAACTGCTGTTGTACTACTCGGGTTTTATTTTCTGTACAAGATTTGTGTTATGAGATGGAATAATATGTGAATCAACGAGTTCTTTAGCCTCGGGTTCCACTAATGAGACTAATGGTCATTCTCTCTTGTCCAGCACACAACCCAATTACCCAACATATACTTTTCTACTTACAAATAAACACACCTAAAAACATCCCCACGACTGACGTGGTGCAGGCATCCAGCAACACGACCACAACTTATCTGTAGTTAGTTCATATTCAAATAAATGCTCTGCAAAACTTATTCATTTATTCATAACTCATTTTGTATTTAATTTAATTTTAACTTTTCCTTACGAATACGTAAGCTGTAAAATAAATAATAATTTGTTTTTTTTGTAACCTATTAATCTTTGTCTGTAGCAAATATTGCTATGTCTTCTTTAATCAGTAGATCAAATAAAGCAATATCTCTGGCACTCTTTCACTTTATAGAGCATGATTCGTTACTAAACTGAATACTGTGAATACTCATAGGTCATGATGATTTGCGAAACTTGTTTTGTTAAAATAAAGTAATTATGAACTAACCTTACAATTAGTTCAAGAAACTTAAAATTCTCATATCAAAAGCGTGGGCTCAATCTGTATCCCTAAGTGTGCATCAAGTAATAATTAGTATAGGACGGTACTTTAGTCCAATTTAATGAAAAGAAACATTTACAGCTCACATTTTATTCACAGTTACTTTTACTAATTTTTCCTTGTTATATTGCTTATTCAATTATCTGTAGTATGTCCGGATGCATTTTGAACTTAGTCACATCACAAATAGGCCGATACTTTTGCGACGGTTCTTTTGATAACCCCCATCCTCATTCACTCATCCTCATTATTCATTCATTATTAGAACTTATTACTGCATGCCATAAAAATCAGCGTTCCTTTTCCATTGCATTCTAACATATAAGAAGCTAGTCATAAATTATTCCACGAGGAACAAGAAGAAGAATGAAGGTGGAATGAGATTGTATTTATTATTTTATGAGCATACACAGTGCATGAATGAGAAGATAAAACTCTCATCAATAAATGACCCGTTGAATTTCTTGGTTCTGTAATAGCCCCCATATAGCATATATTGTAATGCATAACAACAGTAATATGTTTCAATAACAAGGAATAAAATACTGCAAGTGTCATACTCCTGACTAGAGCTAAGTAATGACATAAAGTACAACGTTTGACAAACTCGTTGACAGTAAACTTGTATTTTCTTTTATTTCCAAAGACTTACATTTTGTTTGCCATCACGAAGGAAAACAAAGCAAGTCTCTTATTGTATTCTCGCTCGCGGGTGCATCACAAAATCACAACAATGGTCATTCAATGGACAGCAACGATATTCAATAGTAGCAGTAAACCAAGAAGGAATTGACACAACACACTACACACTTACTTACCCTACCATACCATAATATTACCAGTAGAAACATCATTCAGCACTTTAAACCTTTTCTTTAGTGTTTAGGATTTACTATGCCACTTATATGTAGTACCTGCTACATAGTAGTAGCATTAAATAATAGATTTATAAGCTACTCATTTCCATACGTAGTACTTTCCTACACACAGGGATTCTTATACACGATTGGGATACAGTGCTTACATATTATGCCATTATACTAAAGCAAATGAGCTTTACAATAAAGTTCAAGCTTAGTACATTTATATCCAGATATAAATAAATTTTTTATAGTATGAAGTACACTACTGTGTATGGATGTAGAAAGTTATACAGTGGTCTAGGATATGTATGTATATAAATTCTTGGCAATTGACACTGGAGCGACACGACTCTTTCATTTCAAAAGCCCATTACACTTCAATCACATCATTCCAACATCAAAGATTCAAATCCGAAACGCAAACGGACAGTGAAACTTTATTTCTGTACAGTGTCTGTCTTTAGAAATAATACATAGAACTCCTATAGCAGTCATTCCCCTTTTACCGCAAAGCAAGCCATATATTTATACACCTCGCTTGCAGCACATCCACTCACAGTGTGTAAAATACAAATAGCTCCTTATAAAAGAGAAAGAGGCAAACTGTGATTCATTTTTGTAATCCTGACCTGACCCGTGCTCTTTTCTTTGTTGCTGTGTGTCTTCTTATTGCTGTAATATTTTTACATATTTGCCTTTTTCATTTGATATCACGCTTTATACACCCCTGCATCCATTTGAACACAATTGTACAATATTTAGAAGCGCATTGCATGCAATAACAATATAAAAATGGTACAATGTGTCATATACACTAGCACACTACCTGTTGTATTCCTATTCTTTGAAATCTCATTCAAAGTCATAAAGATTAGTTCGGTGGTAGTAAATTTATAACAATAAAATACAATCCAACAATACAGAGAGAAATTCAATTCATAATGTAAAGAATTAGGTAGAGGTACAAGTAGGTACTACACTACACATAAGATCTTTCTCTCCCTCGCTTTGCTTTGCACTTACACGTTTACGTATGTATCTCTTGTTGTAAAGCATTATTAGGTTACTCTTTGTTCGGGGATGGTAGAAGTATGCTAATCCATGAACACACATCTATTTTTACAAAGAGTCTGTACATGGATGAGTTACTTATAGAAAATGTGTTGTTATTTCTAAAGATTTTGTGTGTATCGAGTTTTGTGTGTCGTGGTTTCCTCATTCGTGTATTATTGCAGCAGCAGACATGAAAATACTTTGGGCAAACAGAAACCTCCCGATTTTCGATACACAAATGAAATGTTAGCACTTGACTCAATGTAACTAACTCTTTATTTGTGTGTCATGTTCTATTCATGTTGCTCCAGCATGAACACACTTCCCTGCTTGGATGGGGCTTTGTAAGTACAAACACAAACACTTGATACGCAATACAATAAAGGATTAGTGTAAACTTCGACTATTGTGATTTGTGAAGCATTACTTACTAGTAAAGAAATAAAATAGTCTAATATACAGCATGCTATGATTCTGTAATGTATAGTCGCTTTGTAGAGTAGATAGTATAGAAATACATACAACTTATGCACATTTGTACTAATTTTCTGCTTTAGTATTCCCTTGGTATGCGTCTGTGTGCTATGGAATGCAATTTAATGTTCTTTGGTTTGGTTTACGGCACACAAGTGTATTTAACATTATACAAGCATATTGCTGTTATATAGGTAGCTACATACAAACCAAACGAGTGATGGAATTTCGACAATTTCTTTCACTAGTTTGCTCTTTATGTCTGTATTCATCCTTTTGTTGAACTAAATGCCACAAAGAGCATTTTAGCTATGCCTTGTGCCTTGTCGGAGTATCTTCGAGTGAAATCCGACACTCTTCCACCTCATCTCTCCTTCTCCTCTCCTTTTCTCTTTCATATTTGTCAGCTTTCGGAATTTATGTGGAATTTCCTGCATTTCTTTGTTTTTCTCCTCCCGTCTTTTGTTTCATTCCACTTGCCCTACCTCTAATTTACATGAAACTTGTGTCACATTCATATAGCAAACGAAATATTTTTACACTATATACCGACATAACTTGAAAATCTCAATTACGAAGCATATTATGCATAATATGTGGTATATAGCTAAACAGCTATGCATAGCCTATAGACAAATACTTTACAGATATGACAAAGATACTAACAATACGACTATGTGTGTGAAATACTGTATTCTCGTGAAATTAAATCAAGTATGAAATTTCAGTCATGTAAATTGTTTGTAGAACACAATTTAAGTTTTTATCCTGATTTCATCTCGACCTATCTATGTCCCTGTGTGTAAATCTTCTAAAGTAGGTAGGTATGTATTCATAGAGGAAAATCCTATGTGTGTGTCATATATCAACAAGAATGACTTGAAAATATTTTCATGCACACACACAAATATATTTCCACACATATGCACATGGTGCAATAGTAGCATTTAAACCCAGACTACTTGTACTCCTATCTCAAACACCATATAATTACATAACTAACTTGTGCCACACCTTTTATATCTTTATTCAAAAGAAAATAAGCCACAACACAAAATTCTTACAATGCAATGATGATATGCTGTAAATCAAATATAAACACACATAAAGGTGCATGGATCGTACATAGGAATAGTATGTGTACTATACTATTATTTTTAGTTAGCAGGAACAGCAGCAACAGCAGTTTGCACAATTGTTCATCTCGTCATCATCATTATGATCGGCAGCCGCCTCGTGTTGAGTTCAACCAATATAAAAATCCTGGACAGGTATAGCACATTGAGAAAATATTCCTTCCTCCAAGTAGTGACTTTTATCTTTTAGTTTTGTATTCCTGGCTGAGACTCGTCAGATAAGGAAGCCAACCAGGACGCAAATACAATGGAAAGTGTTCAATCCACTTGACTACTTAAACTAATGCTTTAATAGCAATCTCCTCTTCTTTTTCGCTTCGTATTTATATCCTGATACACAGTTGCATTAGTTTCTTGCTGTGCTTTTTGACGAGAGAAGATCCTCCTACGATTAGATTAAGCGACTCACTCACCTGTGCACTATTGTGTCTGATATAAAATAATAAAAGAATTTTTTAAACATCCCCAGTCACAAATAATGGAACAGACCATAAGAGAATAAAACAACAATAGAGTCTTTATTAAACGACTTGAATGTTCAATTTAAATGCAGCTATAGCTATAATATCTGTTAGTTCATATATAGATATTTGTATGTGTATGACTTCCAATTGTATATTTTTAGTGTGGAGAAAGACAAGGTAAAAAAGCCACCAAATAAACTGTAAACCTCAAAAGATAAAAAAGAAACCGAAGGTGGTAAACAGTCAACTACGTACAAGTAGTGGTGTGGCAGTACAAACGAAAGAGCAAAGAATCGTTATGATCTTTAATCTGTGAAGCAAAGATTTTCCATCTTTCTATATATAGTAATAATATACATGCACAAATAACATAGTAAGTGAAAAGCTACAGTGAAGTTACAAATGCATTTAGTACCTATGTACTCCTTGCAAGAAAAGAGTCTTTTACCTGCTGATGAGCTACACAGATCGGTTTACAGATAATTTCAGAGTTTTTTCTCTAATTCTCTCTCTGTGATTTTTGGGCGGGTCGTAAAACAGCAAAAAGTCCACTGGGGCTTAAAACCTAGACACAACTTTAACAATAAACGCTTATAATAATCTCAATGCTCAAACCAAAAATGTGTCTATAAACTCAAAATTTTCTGTGTACTAACTTTTTCCTTTAATTTTTTAATATCCATTATACATTATGCTGTTCTATATTCCTTAGGTACTTAGATTACGAGAAAATAAATCTATGCACGCATTGCTCAAGTAAAATGTTTTATTGTTTTACTTTAACATTAATTTGTGAAGATGAGGCAGGATGAGACATGAACTGTTTAACTGTACATTGTCAACTTTTCGTGAATTCTGTACCGCTGTGTGTAATATACAAGTATTTAACATCCCGAAAATAATAATTTTAATGTTTGAAGGACTGTGGATGAGAGTTAGTAGTAGTTGAGGTATTTTGTTTAGTAGTGTCTTTGGAGAATCAGCAGGGAGTGGTCCACTCGACTTGTCTCTGTCTGAAATTATTACTAGGAACAAGAACTCGTAGCTACGACAGGCTACAAACACACAAGTATTTGTACGACATGAGGCGGAGAGCCGCAATAAGCAAAGATCACAAATTATCTACACTGTTACAGACAGATAGTTTACCTTTGCGACAAATAGGAACCCCATGGGAAGTTTATTAGGTACACCGTATAAAATACATACACAGACTCTTCATTGCATGTAACAAGACAAGACAAACTGTCTAGAGCTTTTTATGCTTAAGCCACAGAGTAGTGTGTGGACGTTCCTTGTGAAAATAGAACGGTGGATGGAGAGTGGACACAGAAATTCAGTAAACACGTCGTACTGTGCCCATTTTCATTTTATTTTATTATTTCTCTGATTACATGACGAGCAAGAGGGCAGCCTGCTGTTAAATTACGAAAATTCTCCACTTGACATAGTGGACAACTAAAACGAAGTCCAGACTCCGTTGTACACTACGCCTAACGCATCAGATGACATCTTACAGCTATAGTTAAGCCGTGGTGCATTAGTTATGTATTCTTTTAAGATTTTCAGACATGTCTTGTAGTGTTTTCTTTAAATCCATTATTTATTAGAAAAAATAGTAACTTGCTTTAATTTATGTGCATGCATATTGACATTGCTTGTAATTGAGGGTAAGGAATTGTAAAAGGAGCAACATAAATAGGCATGTCTGTTATGTTAACATTGCACTGTTTTATTCATTTAGGCAAAGATCAGGTTAAAAAAATAATTATTATTCTATGTGTGAATTAGAAAATACAGATTTTACTGTATGCAATAAACAACTTGAAAAGCATGTAC
>JAQFYB010000543.1:0-50483 GCA_034694085.1 Pogonognathellus longicornis
GAATCTCTTTACAAATTTATTTTTCTAGATGTGTGCGTAAATACAATTTATACAATCACAAATTGTCATTAATACGTCCAATATTGTGTCGTTGCATTATTTATAGCTGAGCGATCCGGTTACACTTCACAATTGTTATCATCAAAGATTTTCAATTTTGCATTAGTACATAATATTTTATATCGTAGCCTGAATACATTTCAGATTTGAATGGTAGTGAGTATGTATGTATGTATCTAGACTAGACTAATAATGATAGTAAACAACAGTACCTAGAAATATGGGAAAGCTGTCTGAAGAATGAATAGCTCGCACAATACAGGAGATTAGCATACTAGAGCTTGTGTAGCCTGTAAAATAATTTCAATATAATTTCAATGTAATTTAAATAATATGATTTGGTTAGAAATGCATATACACTTAGGTAATGTGAATACAGATTGTATAGCACAGTGTGTATTAGAGTAGATGCAATCATGGTGGCATGGAATTTTAGTGGTGGTGATTGTAGTGGTAGAGAACCAATAAATTTATGGCTATCTTAAATTGCGAAATGGTGGAGAAGAAGTGATGGCGAATTGATTGGATGCCTTCACTCGATATTTATTTTCTTTTCAGATTTTTCATATTCCTATTCGTATATTTGCTTGTAGTTTTGTTGACGTTGACTTGCTCTTTAATAACCAGTACCGTGTATCATAACTTATTTGTGTGTTGGTGGTTGGTTGGTTGGTTGAGATTCAGCTGATCATCTCAAAGGTTTTATAAGTTTACTGTTTTAGGTTTTGTATAGGTACATAGTACATACATAGCACATAATCTACACACACTTTGTGTTGTTGACTGTAGTTGTAGTATGCTAATGTTATCGAGTGTGGTCAAACATGCATCTGATGCTAAACAACATGTAATAGAAATCAACGAAATTAGAGAATAAATCGCCTGTAGATAAATAGATAACTTTTTGCTCCAACTTGTGGTGCAGGGATTTATATTTTATTTCATTACCTTTAATGACTCAAAGAGCTTTCATGTAAACAGGTTAAGTAAAAGCTACTTACTACTCAAATCAAATCAATTTTTAACTACATTATGTGTACGAAAAATTTAAAACCTTCCACTTCACAAGCATTAAACAACAGATGTATTCATCTACTCAGTTTCAAGGCTATTCTAATTTACACATGAGAGATAGTGTCTAGTGTCTGTACTAGTAGAGTAGTTTGTTCGTCGAAAATGTAGTTGAGTGTAGCTGTAGTTGAAGTTTTGTAAGTAGGCAAGTGGTTGTTTAGATCTTTCCATTGTAGATGTGTTGAAAACCGGCATTTCAGCTTAACAGTCACAAATCCAGTGCGACAGCGACATTTGAAATGCAAATTTTATTATTTCGTCATCACAATTATTGTTAACACTTGTGACAATGACATCTCTTTGTATTTCAGCCACAACAACACAACTCTGTGTTGTAGTTCTAGTGTACTACATGCTTAGCTTATCAACATCACACAGAGTAATATTTGCAAAAAAACACAACTGTACAATACATACTTCTTTCTCAGACCCAAAACCATCATTACATCTGCTTTAATTTTCAGTTTCAGCAATGACTCTATGTTACTTTTACGTTCCCATAAATTGCATTTACACACATACATCAGTCACATGTATACCTTCATGATACACTACAATGATATAAAAAATCTACCAACTAAATTCTATCTGTAAGTAAGTATAACAAAGACACTAGAAAATATTATTCACACTATACATAGGAAGAGTGTGTAATGAGATGAAATGAAATTTAATCACGAACAAGGCAGAAGTTGAATTTTTCTAAGCCGTAAGGCCTAAAGCGATTTGGTGGACATCAGTGCAGTGAGCTGCTTTATATTACACATTAGCTGCATTATATTATAATGATGTGGTAATAACTATTAGACTGTTACACACAAACGCTACATTCTATACACTCTACACAGAAATTCTATACCAATACTCACCTTTTTAGGTTTTCTGGACAACATCTTCAAGCTAGAGACTCAGATCCACCACCTTTCCCTATCATTTTTGGTATGCATATGACGTGCTCGTTTCACTCACATAGTCAGCTCTGGTTCAGTTAGTTCGTACCGACACAAACAACACAGCTACTACCTGCCTAATTCAAATCTTGTATAGCTACACTATAAAATGAAAGCCGAATACAGCGAGGTAGCACTACATTATACTTACTACTTTGCACCAGATGATCATCCACTAAATCTGTGGAAATACTCGGCTTCGTAATGTATTCTTAACAACCCTATAATGGATACTTGTGAACAACCACTAAGGATTTCTCTCTCCTAATAAACAACATAATATCCCTGCATAAATTATTTACAATAAAAATTAACTGCCTATAATAATATTCTGTTTATTGATGGGCTTAGGTTAGTATTCCATTTAGTTTACTAATGCTAGTACTCTACTACCCACGCTTCACTAAATACTCTCGATATTATATAAGTACCTAGGTACAAAGTATTAGGTACTTAATAATATACAGAATGAATGCTTAATGCAAACAAAAGCAATTAATTTTAAATGTTTGTATTAGTGTGGAACACCATGCATGATATGTCTATTAGTATAGTGTCCTACTCTTTGTCGTATTGTAGCAAGGAGAATAGTGTAGCTATTTATTTTGTACACAAACTGTACAATTACATTTAGTGATTTCTTTGTATTTGTTTGCTTGCGTAGTTGTATTATTATATTATTTGTTGAGACTCTGTTCCAGGATTCATAGCTGTGATAAGAGGGTCAAGTTGTAAAAGTCGGACTCTTACTTTCCACACTGGTGGTAATAACTTAGTTTTGGACACTTGTTCTTTTCTGCTACTCCGAGTTGGGTGGTCGGCACGGCACAGGCGTTGTTGTAACGTTAGTAGTTGCAAGCCAAGAAAGCAAGTTGCATTGTTATTCAAACAGTCGATTGATAGCTTTATGCTTTCCATGTAGGTAGTGGCAGTGATACTATTCTTTACTGAAGAGCAATTGTAATATTTAACTGAATTGTACTGACAATAACAAGTACTCATGCAAAACTAGCTCCTTATGTTGACCAAACTGGATGTGGCTCTGCAGCTCCAAGCGGCAGACAGAGTTGGATAAAAATTTCTTTGTATTGTTGAAAAGATTTTTTGTCGTACTTGCAGTTGTTTATTAGTGCCTGTAAAAATCAATTTTCTTTCGTAGTGTTGAGTATGTTGTATTAGCAAGAATTTTATACATTTTAAATTGTTATTTATGATATAAAATATCAAATCAGACACGCAATTAGGTATTACAACAAATCGATTTAAGAACACCAGGATGTTAGAGGCTACCAAACAAACCTGTTTTTTCTAAGTAACGATGAAGATGGTTCTTACAGTGAGAAATGTTTTAAGCGTTGGATGTATAAGTATCTGTGTAAAAAATAAGGAACCCTAATGCTACTATGCGTTTTGTGTTATGTCTTCACTTTTATTTTTATCTGGGTATATGTATTTAACCATAGAATCCAAATAACCTTTAGTTTAGTTAGGCTAGACATAGAAATATTTCGGTTGTATCTGTGTATTATTTTTCACTATACAGTTCTGTTGTATAAAGAGAACTTGTCTTTAGTTGCAGACAGATCCTTACAATATACTTTAACTAACAAGATGTATTTACACCAATAAAGTAGGCGAAAATTCCTTTCTAAAATTACAACCCAGTGCAAAAAAACAACTAGGGAGGTTTGTCCCATCATTCATAAAAACAAACTGAAGGAATGAACAGAACAAGGGGACATAAAGCTTTTCTTTCACTTATGGCAAGCAGAAGTCAACAAGGCAGGTCGTAAGGAAGGAATTTAATCAGTCGAGTAACGAGACGACATGAGTGAGGATAGAAGGCACACAGGATGCAAATAACTAGACTGAACAGTTAAAATTCTGAGACACTAAAACAAATGTTTTGAATAGGTGTCGTTTTTTCTTTCAAATGAGCGATTATCACAGGCGAATATTTTATTTCATTCAATGTAGAATATTGCGTTGACGTATTAAAAGGAAATGTAGGTACTATACAACATGAGATTTTTAGATTTTTACAAGAATTTCTTCCATAAAAACTTATGAGAAACAATTTTTAGATTTCATAGAACCTCCTACAAATTTACACCATAGTTCTTCCTTGCCACACACATACAAACACAGTGTATGAATCAGAACTTGATACAATACGTTATTTGTAAGGATAAAAATCTACGGAAAATACCAGACGTGAAATATCTATACCTTTAGTGCGTTGCTCAGCAATGGAAGCTGCGAGGAAGAAAATGTGCGAAATTATTATCATGCCTGATGAGAAATCTTGATGAGATTTTTGAGCGTTGCTATCATAGCCTCAGAATTGCTTTACGTACCACACAACACGGGAATACATAACTTATACATCTCGTGCTAACACGCATTCGAGGAAACGCATGGCCGTGCTATTGAAACGGAGTGCCGCTCCTAATGAAAAGTAGAATAATTCATACATAGTAGTGCTACGTCTGTGTATATTAAACTGGAACATGCTGAGCAGATTGTATTGTAGACTCACAACTGTGAAAAAATTCCACTTCTACAAAAACTGCACCACTCTATCACACAATCTCTTGCTTTCAGTGCTTGGAATATTTCTACTGTGTAGTACTATCAGTCTATCACAGACAACCTACAAGTATTTTGCATATAGGAATACTTTATGTATGTATGCAATCAACCACACACAACAACACGAGAATTCTAAGCTATATGTTTGTACTACCGTATTTTTGTAGCAAAGAAAACTAGCAATTTTGAAAGAAAAATCACTGGAGAGTTTTTACATGAATTTTATGCTTGAATGCTGGATTGTGGTGTGGCGAGGAGCTGTAAAGCAAGCTGTTACTTTATATTAAGCTATTTCCCACTTGCATATTTATTTTATTCTGACGTATTGTTCGAGTACTATGTTTCAATGTGCAAATCAAGGTTTACGGCAACACACTGTGTTTCTGCTTTCGCGTTTTTTGCGATAGTATCCACCGTGAGGTATGAAATATGTAAATGCACATGTAGTGTGGTGTCATAATGCACTATGTATATTTGTTGAAATGTTTTGGTAGCGCATATTTGGGTGTGCAAAGAATGATACAAGAATATTGGATGTGTGTAGTAGTATAAGTATAGGTATGTATATTAGGATGGAATTTAATATGGGTTTGTTTTGTGTGTCAGATTGTTCTCAACTCTATGCATCGTTACCAACCTCGGGTTCACCTCGTCAAATGGAGAGAAGGAATCGTTCCAGGCAATTCCAATATCGACTTGGAGGGTGAAAAATTCCGCACGTATATCTTCCCTGAAACGGTCTTTACAGCAGTCACAGCTTACCAAAACCAATTGGTGAGTACTATAAAGCTTCTCTGGATATTTATTGCATACTTTTATAAATAAAATGCAGATGTGCCTTCAAACCACGACTACTCGTTGCCTTCACTAATGAAACACAAGAAGACATGTCACATTTAACTAGCTACAAGAACATTACACTCAGAGTGCAATCTTATTTTATATCTTCAAGGTTTAACTTTGGGAACAGTTAAGTATTTAGTGTCAAAGCGTGAATTTCCCCTTTATTGTACACGGATATTTAACAAAATGAGATTTTACTGCAAAGTCAAAGCAGTTGCAAAGAAAAGCCCACTGTTGAAATCGTAAAATGTCTCAGATTTCGTAGGAAATCCGTACAAACTGTCCGAATTGAGAGATTTCTTTATTTTTTGTCCAACCTTCAATTTCCTTCAGTTTATCCTTTTAAATCCAGCGTGAACCTGTAAAACTTTTGCCCTCAAATGTATACAAATTACAAACCTATAACAACTTGTAAATAAAACTCAATTTACTGATCAAACGGTTCACTTAAATTGCCAGCTTTTCTTACACAATTACTTTACTGTATAGTATGTACAAATATATTCAACATTTCATTCAATCATTACATTGCATGACAACACAATGTCGAAAAGGAACAAACAGTCGGAAGGAGTGGATAGGCAATTAAATCTAGTTATGCCCCAATGAAATTTTACACGAGCAAAGATTAGGACCCTTATCAGAACACTAATACTTATATTATTTTTATGTTTATTAGTATACTGCCAACTTTGTTTAGTAAAGTAGGGATCACAGTATTTACTACACCCATAACTTATACACAACACTCTTCCAAATGCTCTACATAAGTTCTAACTTACAACGTTATTGTAAAAGTAATCCTAAAGCATATAGCATGTAATAAGAGAATTTAAGTGTTATAAACTAGGTATATTAAGTACAATAAGCTGTACAGGGATTGCAAAGGGAAAATAAATGAAGCTAGCTAAAGGAGGGATACTAGTAAGGAAAGAAATGCCTATCGGTCTGACGACTGCACTGTAAACCTATCAACAGTGGTAGTTGAGGTTTACAATGTCCGTTTATATCTTATTATATTATTACCGTTTTCCAATGGTGGATTATTTTCTTTCTCTGTATCTATGCGTTCTAAATCAATACAAATAATTGCATAATACAACGAGACCTTCTTACCGATAGAATACGTCTATGTAGTGAAATTATAACAACTTAGGGTAACTAGTTATATACAATGGGATTGATTGTATTTCAAAATGATATTTGACTGCGTGACACTTGTTAGTGATATAAGATGTCTGTTTAATAAACAGCTACGTCATTAATACAAATTACAATCCAATGTGCCATATAAATTTGTAGATGTAATGACATTGAACCTAAGAGCCTGTATAACTCTAATGTAAGAATATGGGAGTACTAAATATCTTACTATACAATGAAATGTAGCGCAATGTTTTCTTCGACCATCATTTGTACAATCGGGTAGCGGTATAGCAATAAAATAAAGTAGACGATCATGGCAATACTTATGTCATAAAGTGATATATTGGGATATATACACTTGTACGATTTGGAATTATATCAAGAAGGAAATACTTTTAATAATGTGTTCCTACTTACAAATACATTGCAATCCTCAAACAGCAAATTGAGTCCAGAATGAAATAACAGGATTTGTACAACCGAAACAAATCCTTAGGTTGACTAGGAATTTTTAGGTATTTTGTCAATTACGTTGTTGACCTGCTTTATGCTACACCAAATGCATTCAAGCATAAGCAACCAAGATCTAATTGCATTCCTCAAACTTATTATTATGTTTGTAAACTACTCATTGTTCAAATAACTAAACCCAAACATATTTGTTAAGAAAACATTGCGCATTGTGTTATTATTCATGTATTACATACAAACCTCATCGTGTCTTTTATACGTAGTATTAATATTAAATAGTATACATGTCTGTAGGTTAAACATCCTTATGTTCGGTTTTGTACAAATTTCATTATCTGTATACCGTATGTATCCTTTTAAACATAAATGTTCCTTGTACGTACAGATTAACGCGATGAGTATATGAAACCTGACACATTCTGAAGGTAGGCTGAGAGGCAGGGTTGTACTCAAAGCTCTAAATCTCAACAAGCTAACATACAGTGTATGAGATGAATAAACAATAGCCTAGAAATCTGTACACACTCTCTGTACATACACACAGAGTGTAATAGTGATATCTCTAACGTTGTAGTATTAGTATTACATAAAGTGTGTATTAAGAAATGTGAAAAGAATAGCTGTTATAAAGAAACCAACGTAAAATGAATTAGTGTCGGTCTGTTCAGTTCCGTTGTTTTAATTTCTAGATGCGAGGCCACCCATGGTGTGTTGAGCTATGCAATGTGATGTGTCTTATTGTCTTGTGGTACTGACAACGAGTAGGATGTGGTGAAATTGCACTAGAGATGATTTCAGTGCAGATATTCGGAGTATGATGCGAAGGCTGTGTGGCTGTATATTTTGTTGATGTGTATTTGTATACGAGTTATATCGTATGATAGCGTTAAGCATTCTGTTTATACGAAGGAGCGCTAATTACTGGAACATAATGTTGTCTTTTTATCCAGATAACGAAGCTAAAGATAGACAGTAACCCGTTTGCCAAAGGATTTCGGGATTCTTCACGACTCACTGACTTTGACAGGTAGGGCGACAGACACACATTTCCTTTGATTATATGCATGTTAAGTAACGAGGCATTTTGCTTTGCTGTGCTTTGCCTACAGAACTCTTTTTTCCGAATTCTATCTCGTATCCTCCTCTTCCCCCGTCTTCTTCTTTGCCTTCCTTTCCATCCTCCGCAGTTTTTTCAATGAAATTTCTATGCTTTAGTTACTACTTGCTATATGGTGTGCCACACCACTGGGATCACATACATTGTTTGCAGTTTACAACATGATGCGTTTGGTTTGGGTACATTTTTTATGTCGACCTACAACACTGCTACTAACTGTATATACATATGATGCTACTTTACTTTATACTAATACTAATATACCTAAACTTACTTATTGTTAGTGGGTTAGTTTGAATGTGCATCGTTGACTTTAAGGAGAATCAGATTGACTCGTGTTGTCTTGTGTTGTAGTTATCTATACAGATATTTCAAACTTCAAAGCTTGAAATGATTTCCTATCTGAGTGAATTCTGATAGAAAGAGAGAAACAGTACGATGTATAGAGGGATGTATGGAATCATTATGTTTTGTGTGAATGTGGTGGTCTGAATTCTTGACGTCGTAGAGAACATGAAGCATTTCATTGAACATTCCCTTGGTGAAGTCAAGTGAACCAACGAGCCGTCGTGAATTCCACACGTTTCAACCCCAGCGTCATCACACATCAACCAAACTTAGTCAACTCGAGATATTATGCACTCATATAGCACAGACACACGACACAACACATGCAATTGTGTATTTGTGAGAGGAAACTAGCAGAAAAGTATAAAGAAAGATAGAGAGAGAGACATTTGAAGCGTAGAAATTTACCTCGAACGCTTTGTGTAGGCAGAAAGTTTGTTCTGTGTAATTCTATGCATAAAGAGAATAAGCTGATGGCACGGGGCACGCAGTTCGGTTAAATACGAAAGCTTTTGTCGGTTTTCATTACAACTCATCTGCATCTACGAAGAATTTCGTTTGATTCGCACTATTTCATTCCTTTCATCTCAATTCCGTACCACCTCCGAGCCGTGCTCTTCACTTTCACAACCAGCCAGCAGTCGAATATCTTGTAACTCCGCTCGAGTGACTTGGGCTCAAATGTTTACTCGACAATTGCAATACACTTGACGTAAAAAGAATGAGAACACAATTGAACAGCATGGAATTCGAGATGCATGTTTAACTGTTGGTTGACACAATCAGACAGTTCAGAGGATTCGTTTAATTAGCACTATTTACCCATCCTAAATTTAGAAACTTGAGAAAATGTGCCATTTGCTGTAATTGCATTGTTTACTTGTAAACTGAATAACATACAGTACGTCAACGCATGTTCACTTTGCATTATTACATTACAAGTATACCTTTATTAGTGAAAGCTATCCATATTTAAATTTGTCTTTGAATTTCAAAACTGCGGCCAATATTTGAACCTTTTTGACTCAATCAAATTTAATTTTCAGAACAAAGTAAATGTATCTATAAATTCATTATACAGCTATTTTTATTTTAGTAGCACAAAAACTTGAGCTTCTGCAAAGTATGTCACAAGAAATGTCTTTATAAAGGCTTGATGAATTGTATGGATTTACTATTTGTGAAGATGATAATCTTCACCAGGAAAATTCATATGTGAAATATGGCCGCAGTATGTAAAGGTATAAAATAGTGGTAATGCAATCTGACCATACAAAGGCTTGCGTTTGTCATTGTGAATTTGTACACAGTCGGTATGTACATATGTATACGTATAGAAAGATTTTACGAGTGTAGTGTGTTCCGATAAGCTAAGTAACACAGCTAATGCTAGTCATTAAAAAATCAGTATGAAAGTCATAATGTGTAGTACTTCATACAACCCACATTAATGTACATAGTAGCTGTTTCACGGTTTTTATGGGCATTTGGCAAATTTCTTTTACATTTATATTTATGGTTACGAGCAAAAAAGTAATGAGTTGTGTTGTAGTGCGAAATGTTTCAAATTCAATGGACATTAAAGGTGTTCTTCTGCCCATAAATAGCGAAACGTGTGCATACGTTATAATACACGTATTATTGCACAGGTACCCCAACAATACATTGCTGAGTGTGCATATTATACGGACGAAGATAAACAATGTTATCACATACTAGCAACAACTAACAACCAAGTGTACCGCATAGAAGAACAGGGTGAAATTGCAATAACATTGTTATGGCACATCATAATATTATTCACAAATATTTATTGTGGTATTTCTAATGTTCGTTCTCTCTACACGATACATCAGTTAGTGTTAGTAGGTGTATGTATTATGTATTGCATATACGTGAACAAATAATGTGCATACAAATAGGTACATGTATTGTAGTAGTGTATTAGCCATATACTAGATATTTCTGAAGGGTCTATGTATGTGGTGAAGGTAGTATGGATATTAAGAATGGGTTTTAGTAGTTTTCACTGCTGTTTTATTTGCATTTTGCATTCTCCTGCGCAAAGCGACTGTGTTGGGTATGACAGCAAGAACCTTGCAAGTTTTAATTTGTCGAGCTTATTTAATCTTCACTTAACTCACCGTTAGCAGTCAGAAAACCACAAAGTTTGAGCAGCTCATGACATCAGATAGTCGTTATTACTATGTGTTACATAGTTAATGTTCATCCATTGTATGGCATTGATTGCAGACGCCGTTTTCCATCCCAATATTATTAGCAATAAGCAAAAGGGCGTAACAGCACAGTGCTTTATTTTAGTAGTAGTGTTAGTGTTACATTATTATAATGGTTAGTATTGCGGAGATATGCCAAACCCAAAGTATTCCAGCTTGGGGCATCCTAAGTATGTACTAGCTGTGTTTATGCAGCCATGGAAAATATCCTGAGGATTTATGCAGGTAGTTTAACTATCGGCTCGTTTTCGGTTGGCTTTGGCAATTTGAATTGAATAGCTCATAAAATGGGCCATGTAATACACAGTTTAGTGTGAGTGTCGAAAGTTTCTTTCGGCACGGCTCATCGTAGCCTACAAACTTGCTTATATTGCCACAAAGGATATAATTTTCGAATAATATCGGTGCACCTTCTTGTCCCAAGGTAAGTTACATTTTCATTGCATTGGTGTGTTCATGTTCAGTGTACAAATGAAACGATTCTACAATAGCACATTATAACATCATTTTACAACCTGCAACTAGCCAACAAGTACATTATTACATTTACCACACTAAAACTTTATTTGTACGTATTTTAAATACCATTTTACATACCCAATGTGCTACAACACACATTACACATACTTCAGAAGCGTAATTATCCAAGTAGAAGTTGTTGTTAAACTACACTTGTAATAAACGACACAAAATTTTCACGTCATATTTTATTAAGGGAATTCTGACTCATGTCAGTTGCTTATATATATCCATACATACATATGTATCGTTCAAACAAGCAAATCTAAATAAATAAATAAACATATACCTACACAATCTAAACAGTACAAACTACAAAGTTGCAAAAAGCAAATTTATTTCTGTATGAGTCGTAGCCGTAGAGTCATTAAAGTCGAAATGGAGGTGTAAGAAATATTCGTATGGATGAGCAGGAGGTATTTAGTTTACAGCAAATAAATACAAAGTGTATCTTTAGCGCAGATCTATAACCTCGCACCTTAAAAGAGGTTTAATGTCGTGTTAGTTTGTTAGGGAAAGTTGCGGAGCAAGTGTATAGTAATTCATTTTGCACAGAGGATACTATTATATAGGCGAAAGGTAATAATTTCTCGTGAGTGTGTGTGTAAAGGATGGATGGTTGCAATGATGAACTCTTGTATGAAGGAAGGGATAATACTACTAATGTCCTTTACCCTGCTGGGACGACTGGGACTGAGACATGAGGGAAACTCTCAAAGAGAGCAAAAGCAATGAGAGATGAAATGAGTAGGTGGAAGTGGATGAAGTAGAATAATGGTGAAGTGTGAAAGGTAAATGTGTTCGAAATTTAAACAAATGTGTTCTTATATAGGTGCACCCATACTAGCACAATTTACAAACACATTAAATTTTCGTTGCAATACACATACGTATACCTAACTAATATCTGTAAACAAGTATGTAGGTATATATTTACTAGGTAGATTTTGTTGGGTGCTTTGAGTTTGAAACTGTTTCTGTATGTAGTATGAGTGTTTGCTAGTCCTTTTTGGCTGAGATTGCTAAATAGGCAAGAAGGCATTGGTTGAGAGGTAATGAAAGAAATTATAAAGAGAAACGATGTTCACCGACACCGCCTGATGGATGATCTGCCGGTCGCTACGACTCTATACACGGCCGCATTTAGTAAAGGCTACCTAACCTGCTTCACTTGTCTGCAGACACTATGTTTACCATTTCTTGCCAAGAACTTTAAGAGCACGACGACACGTTGTAATGCTTTATCTCATTTAGACTGTAACTTTAATAAGTTATACGAAATGTAGCTTATAAGATGAGTTTTGCGTTGTAGGTTGCTTCAATGAAGTACTTTTTAGTACATGGGTAACAATAGTTGCGTAGCTTCAGAGCATTTATTTTTTATGTGTGAACACGGTGTTGGGTTGGGAATGAATTTGATATTTCTGTGGCAATACATTACACTGTGCATTACGTTATTTATGAATGAGTTCTGTGGCAAGGGGCATTGTTATGGTTGTAGTAGTTCAGTTGAACTATATGGTTAGGATGATGTAGATTCAGATAGGGATAACTGTGATGTGATGATGATGGAGAATTTGTGGTGGCATAAATTGCCTTATCGAAATCATGTTACTTTTTCACACTTTTTCTTCCTGAAAAATAATAACACTTTTTCCTTGATCATTCATTGTGCTGTGAATTTACAAAATCCATATAGTTATATTATTATATGTATGTGATAGGGAAACTACTACTGTTAAGTCTTAAGTGTAATAAGAGTAATAATGCTGGTGTATATTAAGTAACAAACTTTCGTTTGATATACAGAATCTTTGTTATGTGGTACTCGTTTTCGTATTACAGTAAATATATGGTTCGGACACACTCTCCCTCACTCTCACATACCTGACTACATTCTACAATAATAATGGTCCGATTCTACAGCAATAAATTTTAGGCTCGTGACTAGGAAGGCGTTGAACCTCCGTCATCAAGAAGCGTATCGCACTCAAACCCAGATCCGGCTCCGATTCGGCTTCCAGCTTATAAACCGTCCAGTTTGCACTGTGCTCATGCCATATTGTGGTTCATGGTTCACAGTATTAGATTTTAATACACCGGTTAGGGTTTGCTCGTATTTAGTTTGGGTTTAACAAACATTTTGTTAATGGAGAGCATTGTTTTTCTGTAATTTTTCTATTTCATGCTTTTGTAACGTGGAAATCTGTTGAAGAGTGCTAGCTACACGGGCAACACGGGTAGTAAGGTGATTTTACAATGAAATAACCTTAAATGAGTCTCTGAAAAGTTACGCCTCTTGTCGAAACTATCAACTCAAGTCGACAGAAAAAAATTGATTGCTATTAACTTGGAGTCCACTGGGCTCCATATAGTTTCACTTTATGTGAGTGACTTGAGAAACACAAGGATTGTTCTATTGTATATGCAACCAAACTTAATACACTTTACCGGTTCAGGTTATGTTGCCCGAAAAAGATTCGTTATAGCTACTAGGGGAAGTTAGTATGTAAGCGTTTTGTGTAAGATTGTATCTTTATTGTATCTACTCCGGTTTAAGCAAGGAAAGGCATGCATCCGAAGAAAAATGAAAATGAATGAGTAGCCGTTGCCGTCATCACACTACTTTACATCAGAGCTTCTTAATCTTTGTCATGCAAAAATGAGTCAACAGCTAAACCAACTCCACCCAGACAATCTGTGCAGATTTATCAAGTCTGACTCTATGCTCAAACAACTTAGTACGTATTTAATTTAGGTATATAACAAGAACAAGTCTACATAGGTACACTTGCACATTGTGCACCATTACAATAGGTTGTACCATTAGCAGTTTGCAAGCTATAACTCTAACAATAACCCGAGAACAAGAAATGGAAAGTTATTCCTTTAACCTACCACACTGCACACTGACGCTAAATAAACTTTGCAAATTCTTTAAACACAATTCTCAATTACTTTGTAATGCGTTTGTGTGCACATAACTCATTCGCTTTGAAAGCAATAAGTCATTTCACCATCATGTTATTTGAAAGAATGTAATGATAACATTCAGACTTGAGACTCAAGTAAAAACTTTCACTGTGGTCGTCCTACCTTATTTATTATCGTGCCACTAGTGCTGAGTGTATCCACCATGCCCTTACTACAACCTACAACAAATTACATTACAGTCTCACACTACACTACTCCATTACAGTGTTTCAATGGACTTAAATTCATAATTCATAAAACAGCATTGAAACCCGTGAATTTTTTATGCTCTGTGTAATAGTGTAAACCCTTATCGATTTAGCCGTTTCTCCTACTCAACTCCTGATATTCCACATCAGATTCTACTCCAGTAAAACATGGGATACCTAGACTAGTTGTAGAGTAGTACTGCTTTTCTTTGTGATCAATTGTAGAAAGGCCTTTTACTATTTTACTACAACATTGAATTACATTGCACAACTTGCACTTGTATTGCTACTGTGTATATAGGTAGCAATTCCATCCTGTTTCGTTACGTAAGCATTTCTTTTGTAAATACATTATACTATGTAGTAGGTACTAGTGAAACAAACTTAAGCCAACGGAAAATGTACATAGAGCCACACAGTGAGGTGCGGTGTGGTGCGTGACTAGGTAGGTATATATAGAAACTGTAAGCTAAGTATTTGTATTAGCATGTGTTCATGTGTAGTGTTTCTCCTAGTAGAGTGTACTTAGCTATACATACGTGTGTGTATAGTCGAGGTGGCTTAAAGCGATGCAATCGGTTGAATTCTCTTTTCTCTTTCCCCTCTTCCACTTATTCCACTCGCTCACAGGAAGATCTATTCAATTCACTCTCGGCTCACTTCCCTCGAACGAAACCACATTTCTATTAAAGCCAACTATAGTTCTTAAAGCTCTATACTAAAAGTGTATCCATGTGTACAGTAGTAATGGTGTTGGTAATGATACTGCTAGCAGTAGTAACCATAACATAACAAACCTAATAGTGTAGACGATATGCTTGCTTTCTTCGTTTATATGTGGCTAATATAATTCATACCTTATGTAGTAGTAGTAGTGTGTGGTAGTATTGCATGTGAGTGCTTGTAGTGTATAGTGGATTGGAATTGCTTCTCTGGCTGTGCTGTGGCTTGGCTGAAATTGCATTACACGCGACGAGGAAGAGGATTGGGAAGATTCTAGACGAGTTTTTCCCATCCCTTTCTCACACACAGCCAAATGACACACAAGTAAAGTGAACGTGACAAAAACTAAAGAATGTTCTATCTGATTATGCGCAGGGATCCAATCGACTCTATGCTCCCATTAGAACATCATTTTCTTCGTACAGCCGCCGCCACGCCACTTCGACTCTTCTCCGAATTAGACATGGACAATAACAACTTGATGATGGAGAAAGCCCGAATATTACACCAACAATGGGGTCGAGCTGCAGCTGTAGCTCAAGCTTGTGCAGCAGGCTACCCCGGAAGTGGTGGAGGAGGACCTGGAGATCATTCTCCGCCAACGTCAATTCATCATTTATTGGCTGCAGCCAATTCAGCAGCAGCGGCTGCAGCCGCAGCCTCCGTCCCAAGTCTCCCTCAATTGTATACTTTGAATCCTACTCGTGGCAGTCCGTCGCCGCTACCCTTACCTGCTCATTTATGGTCTCAATGGTCTGCACTGTCCCAACTTCCTCCGGGACTTCTCGGACAACATCATCACATGCAACAGCAACAACAACAGCATCAACAACAACAACACCAACAACAACAGCAACACCATCATCAGCAACAACAACCTCCTCATTTACCACATGGCGGTAATAATGGTAGTAATAGCAATAGCAGCGCTCGTAGTCCTATTAATTTGCGCTATAGCCCGTACCCTTCGCAAATGAATGCCAAGGCAGCATCCACTTCACCCAATGCTGGCTCCATTCCTCCGAATTTAATGAACGAGAATGTAGGTATTGGTATAGGTGTTGGTCATAATTCCAATCGCTCCTAGTTACTCAAATCAAAACCGACCAAAAATATGAACTATCCCTGTAGCTCTACTAAACTATAACTTTTATATCAGCCAGCCAGATATAAAGTACATAGGAATATTAACTAAAACCTAAAGTATGTACCATGTACCATTAGACACATAGGTATGACTCTAAACAATTTTTGGATAAAATATTCACAGTTCAATTTTGATTTATAGTACTTGTATTTGCAGTACATTTAGGTACATATATTATTAGTAGCAATATTCATACATAGCAAATCTGTTTATTACTATGTGTATGTAGCATGTACTTGTAATAAGCAGAAGATTATCAAATATTAAATACCTACTACTGTGTAGGAGAACTAATAGTAGAGCAGTCTTTTTGAGATCATTAAATTCATAGGTACAGTTCTTACTTACTGCATAGAAGCGATATATTATTGTGGCTACACGCAATTTACTAAATAATGAACCATTATTACCTTTTACTTTGCGTAATGTACTAGGTGTATGAATATACTTTAACTGTTTGTAGTACCTACCCCATGTATTAACTATCTCTTATAATTATTAGGTAGTAGTAGGTACGCTGTTTACTACCTCGTAGATTTTCATACACCCATTGTCAAGATTTCAGTCAATTTCTTGATTCCTATTACATGTGAATGATGAAAGGGAAACAATCGATTTATGTATAGAAATTACATTTATTGCAGTTGCATTTGCAATAGTTATATTATTGCATACATACACTCTAGAATCATCTTGTCTTGTTCTTGCTTACATTTTCTAATTATTATTGTATGTATAATCACAAAACTAGTTGTAGTAAAAGTAGGAAAGGGCTCTTCGCGTCCTAGTACTCTGCGAGCACCATGTTAGATTTATAGTAATATTATTAATTGATTTTAATTTCCGCATTCCATATTTCTACATGGAATAACTGCCTACCTTTGTTCGTTGTATGTTCCTGATAGCTAACCAGCAGTTAATAAAAGTCCAGTGATACCTAAGACATTAAAATGTCCTACCTATACCTACTATAAGTAATATTTAAATAATTTTGTTTCTGTTACATACTATACTACTAAATAGACAAAGATAAATATTCAATAATAATTATTACCTACAGTAGATTTCGATATATTTAAGTAAATGTTCCAGTTTTAGTGTGTAAAGAAAATAATTATTAGAGTACGAGAAAGAAGAAGATGGTAGGAGTGTGTAAAAGTTCTTGATCCAGTCATGTACAGTGAAATTTGAGAGCGTAAGTCATTGCAGTAATAATAATATACGTTATGTACTAGGACAGACGTAATAATCTTAATGTATAATTTCTGTAGCCTTGTATTTGTATGGTGTAGAGGTGTCTGGTTTGGCGTGCCAGCTTTAATAAGTGTAATGTTGTATTTCAGATCATAATGTACAAAAGTACGCTATTACTACTAAAGTGGGCAAAGATAATTGTACTGTACTGCAGTGTGTCATGTGAACGTTGGAATACCTAAAAAACTACTTAAATTGAATGGACATACTATCGAGTACTTATAGAAAACAAAAGTCTTCACGAGTGAAATTAGTTACAACGTATTTAATGTATAAATTAAATGACTAACCAAGCATGTGAAACGAATTTAAGCGATTACGATTTGATTGGATGGAAAGAAATAAGTTAAATCCGAAATGGCGACTCCACTTTTAAGATTGATTTCGAAAGTAACGTCCCACATGATACGGTGATTAAAAAACTGCTATTTTTGTTGGGCATTAATTAATGTGATTTACTTACTAATGAGTTTCAAGTGAATGTATCTGTATATGGGAGTATGCAAATGTTACCGTAAAGTATATCGTTGTATCTTGTATGAATATAGCGAAATCGATTATTTACAATGTGAAATTATAAGGAAATTTTTATTAAAACGAGCAAGTTCTATCATTCACTTACTTAATGTTAGTATGAGTATTTTGAGTTCGAAATGAAATTGTATGTAATGTGCACACTCTAATATTAATTAAACGAAATGAAAAGACGCGAAGTGACAAACCGATGATTAATAAACAAAATATAAAGTCAACAAATAGAACAGAAAATTCTTGGGGCTACTTGCACTTATTCCAGTATTTATATTCATAATGCATTCATACGCATGGTATTTCAAGTATTATGTACAATAGTTTGTTTCATACCTTGCATTCTAGAATTCAGCTTGACATACCTACACAACCGAAACATAAGGAAACAAAACAAAGCATTCATTTATTTCTGGATTTAAAGTACACTTATGTGTGGTTGTGGTTGTTTAGGATGTTTTTACAACTCGGCTATGTAACTTTAGAATGAAATAATGCATCATGACGGCAGTAGGAACGGCTATATAGAAATGTTCGGTGGAAATGAAGGGCGTGATCATCTTATTTGAGATCAGTTGAGAAAATACCACTGAGAATGAAATTGTGGACATGACATGAGTGGAAGAATGGTTTATATTACAAGAAGTGGATGAGGTAGATGTGTAAATGTCATGTCGACGATGTAGATAGATGTGGATGAATACAGCAAGTACTAAGTAGCTATGTTTCTAAAATGTTATATACGCATTTGAGTCTATTAATGTTTGTTCATGATGTGTTCAGATAAAGCGAATGGTTTGAATGGGGTAGAGAATTGTGTTTGTGTCGTGTAACGTGTATAAGGCTCGATTGCATGAGCACAGGGCGGTGGGTCCTATCGGATGTCAACTGGCTTGTTGGAGCTGTCAACCTACATCATACTGAATGTGTCACACACGATCCGCCTTCCAGATGACAGTTCCCCAAAATCCAAGGAATTTCCAATCTGAATTCTAAATAGATGAACCAAGTCAGGAAAACCTGATGGAATTTCTTCTTCTACAGCAGCCCTTCAGACGCCTTCCAGTTTCATTCCGCTCCTTGTCACACACTAACTTCTTTACATTGCTATTTGTATTCTGCCCATGTCACACCAATTCAAATAGCAGTATAATATACAATATACCTATTACAATACCAAAATACAAATATTCCTTACAAACAACAAAATTCTAAATACAAATTTTCAATAGGTAACTAGCCACTGGATAGTGTACACTGTACAATAAATGAATTTATTTTCTAAACATACACTAATGTTAGGTACAAAGGGTCACTGGAAAAATATTGAAGAAATAATTACGTTTCAAAAATGAATCTCATACAAAATCGTCTCAGTTTTATTTGCCTTTGAGATATACTTTTACGCACGCAATCATATGCAAGCTGGGTTATAGTATCTTATTATGAGTATTATGAGTTTAAGATCTTCCATCCAAAACGTATAGAAATATTTTGCAATGTCAGCCGAATAAAATAATTCTCAAATTCACATCATTTCCAATTATCCATTTACCTGTAGCTTAACTCTACAGGAATTATGTGTAATCTATTTAGAATTATTTTAACAATATCAATTGTAGGTGTTCTATAGATATTTTGATTGTGTAGCATAATGCAGTAAAATTAACGCGTTCAAATTCTGAACAATCCAAATACCTAAGACGGATTCACAACTTAATAAGAAAATGCAAGAAAATGTATTACTTAGCTAAGTTAAATATGATATTATGGCAAATTATTTAGCATTCATATGTGCACTTGAAGCATTTGCATGTGAGGCGTGCACGATAATAGTGCATATGCATAATAAGTATTATAGTAATTCATACTTAGAGTGTGTATGCTGCGCGTATAATAAAGAAGTGGCTGAAATGCTAACACATCTTTGTAAAAGATTGAGTCTGAAAAGGAATTGTACGTTAGACTTCTAGGCGATAAGAAGGTACAAGTTAGAGGTAACTCTATAGTAAACTAAAAGTAGTAAAACTGTGATAAGAACGAGGTTCAAAGAATCTGAGTACAAGTTGTTGCAGGTTAACTTATATTAGTAGATTAGTGCTCCAGAATACTTTGTGGTTATGTGCAGAGTATATCTGTAAGAAGTTGGCCTATGGGCATCAATAAGTTGAGTGCGGCTTGCAGTTGTAATTTCTCTGTTGTCTCGACTTAATGCGTTGAAATGACCACCTAGCAGCAAATGAACTGTTGCTGAGCCAACTGGCGATGAAACGCACATGAAAAGAGCCGCAGTCGAGCTGAAAAAAGTTTCTGGTGCAGCCCTAAACGTCGACTTGTTCTGCTCCCACCTTCGCTCTTCGTCTCCACACAAACCATATAATATGCCTTTGATCATTACCTTCCTAATATTTCTCACTTTTCCTCTACATTTCATGTAACACTTAACTAAATAACACTCACATTTTCAGTTTCAGTTCATTCCAGTAGTTAACACAAACATTGTTTAAGAAAGTGCCGTTTCTACACGACGTTTCTCGCCTTTACAATTGTGGACCACAGCCAAAACTATGCTACACATAATAGATCATTTAAAATCAACAAAAAATCCTTAAGGGTGCTATACAGTCATTTCTAAAAGTGTGATATCAACATTACAACCAAACTTGTAATCTAATGCTATTATTATAATTTAGTAGTGGAGTTCCTTGCTTCATAGAATGAACTGAACTTCTTATTCAGCAATTGCCAGACCAAGTCATTCTTTTATTTCATTTTTAGTGTTACATCGATTTAGCCAATATAATTGTACTGTGTATGTATACCTTTAGGTACGTTTGGTTCTACTGGCTCTATTTACTCGAAATAAACTGAAAAAGCCTTACATTCGTATCTAAAGATTTATTTACATTTGTCATTTAATAGTTATCAAATAATATTATTGCCATGTAAGAGGATATGGATGGATCTATCTGTATTATTAACAAATAAAAGTTCAAAATATGTTTTATTGACATATTGACGTTATATTGCATGTAAAATAAATACAAAACATCCTGTTCCTCAATCTTGAATCTAGTATGTTGGTAAAGGTAATTTGAGTGTGGGTACACGAAATACAGTACAACTCTGGTGTGAAGCAATAAACCAATTTACATCTTCGTACTTTTATACTGTGTATACCTATATTGTATTTGATATAATTTATCAAATAAAGCATAATAATAAATAACTATTGGAGAAGAAGAAATTAAAAAATGTCTGAATGTGTGTATAGAACTATCACTTTATTTCGCGGTGTGTACATAACAATTAGGATTTTCATAAAGAGTGTACTATAAACACTTTGCTGTCAGGCACTTAGTTGTTTGTGTGCTCTGTTTATAAAAAGTCAACATGATGTGAACAAAAAGAGCCTGTGTCGGTATTGGGGTTACTACTTTCGAGTTACAAATACCTGTAATAATAATGAGAGATTGTGTTGTCTTGAAAAAATGTATAACTATAGCTATAGCAAGTTAAAGTGACGCATCGGCATTCGGCACTCTATTCATGTTGACTTGACTCGATTTGACTGGATTTGAGTTGGACGGAAGAAGAGAGAAGGAACGATGGGTGTTTCTTACATTAAAAGAGCAAAGGTGATGCATATCTAAAAAGGCCTCCGAAAATAATGCAAGTCAACCAGTTTTCTCCGCACGTCACGATATGAACATTAAATGTGCAAAACATGTGCAATTACCGTTTGATAATCGTCTCACTCACTTGTAATCATCACTAGGCTGTCAATTGCAATTTTAAAATTCGTATCGCTCCTTTCTAACTGATCCATTGCTCCTGGTATAGTTTTGATTTGATTTGCTTTATACTTAACCACTTTACTCTCCTTTAGTTGCTTTGCTTCATTTTACTCTTCAATCATATTTGTACACCATTATCCTATACTTTCCACACACAGATTTACAGATAATGCATACATACTACCACAAATATCAGATATCGATCCATCTCATCCCATCTCATCAACTCACAAGTCTCACACCACCACCATTCTACAGTAAAGTCAAAGTCGGCAGCGCGGTGTGTGTGTATAAATACTTGTACTGTGTACACTCACATAAAGTTCACACGTACAAAAGAAGTTACCAGATATTATGGTGTAAGTAATAATATAATGTAATGCAGATTCCTGACTAATCGACAACATTACTATAGTCCATGTGTAATTGTGTATCTGGCTGTGTAGAAGAAGGTAGGGATATCACAGCTACAGGAGTCAAAACAAAACAACTCAAGTTTTTCATTGTACTTTTGGTGTGTATGTAGAATTTGTATCCAGGTAGTGTGGAAGAGTAGTGTGATTTTAAATTATTGCATGTATAGTGTAAGAATTTATGCAGAAAGCTGTGAAATGTTGAAAAGGTTAAAAACTTCTTTACACATGCCGATACAAGATAATATTATTATGATTATTATTGCTCTCGTAATGCGATGTGAACATTGTAATGCAATAGTGCAAAGTGTAGCGAAAGGTGTTTTTGATGCAAGCATTATCCTATCTTCATACACAACATAAAGTATCAAGAAAATGAATCGTATGAAGATTAGCATCGATTCCCTTAAACATGATCATGATCTGATAGGATGATGATGATGATGATGATGATCATTATTATTATTATACCCTCATGATTATCGTCACTGCTTCTTTTTTGCTTTACAGTCACTCAAACTCGCTCGCTCACTGAATATTTAGTCCAATCCCATCCAGTTAAATCAAATCCTTGTCTGTTTTCTGTGTAGATTCATTCACTGTACATAGCTAGAAATCCCGTCTTCTTCATGGGTCAAGTCGAGAAGATGATTGAGGAGTGGAGCTGTTAACTTGAAAATCAAGCAAGTGAGAAAAACGCAAGTGAAGCATAATAAAACGAGCAGAACAAAATATTAAAACCAAACCACAACTTTGGACTAATCAATGGCCAGAGGTAATCTAAAGTAGTAAGCAACACTTTACACTCGTACACGTACATTACACTACACATATGTATATAGACACAGGTTGATAAAGGGCTTCATTGTAACCTTAATGTGTTTGTGTGCAAGTAGCAGGTACTCATCTTTTAACCAATGGAACTCAACTAGAATGAACTCTCTATTTTATACACATCGGTGTATGTGTGTGTGTAGATATTGTGTTTGTAATATCGTCGTGTTTAGTCGATATGATGTGTAAGTTCAATTTAGTCGAAAAAAAATTAAACAGTAAAGCCTTAAGTGTTATTCTATGCATTCTTTGTACTTAATATGTACGTGTACTATGATTTAGTTACATTTTACACTTTACACGATTACTACACATACCAGCATAGCAAATATACATTGTGATTCACTTTATTTCAAGAACTTAATAAAATATAATAATCCAATGATTGCTGAAGAAATGAAATGAAAATTTTTTCTAAGCAGATAATATACAATAACATGTGTATGCGTGCCATTATAAAATTTATACTTGTATGCTATCTGTAGAATATAATGAGTTGGGAATGGTTTATTCATTGATAGTGGAGTATAGCCATCCATTCAATTTACACCTTGGAGCAATACAGAGCTAAATACTATGCCCGTTGCTTTCTATGTGGTAATCAAGTCACAATGAACAGTTCCCATCATATCAGCCTTTGGAAACTATTGATGATATTGTCTACACCAGGGCTAATGGACGGATGGATGAGTACATTATTCCACATGATGCATTATTATGCACCTCGCCATGATTTGGGGGTGTTGTGATCTGAAATGTCTAGTTAATCTACATGAGCCTTTCATGGATAGGATATATACAGTCTATATAATGATGATATTGTGAACAACATCAAATTGTAATTACAATGCTTCCTGCTAAGCCACTACTGCCTACTACCTACTTTGTACTAAAAAAAGGGAAATCTGTATAATATTAGTATTCTTAACGATAATTAATAGGCACCTTTCCATTTAAAGCGAGATTTCCTGAAATCCTGTTGCCTAAAGTGAATGTAGCTACTGGCTATGAGAATAATGTTATAAGAAGGCAGTATGTTTATAATAATATGAGAATAATCGGTGTGTTCTAACTTGTACTTAGCCTAAATTGTTTGTTGCTTTCTTATTAATATTAATAATGTATCACAATGTTAGTCACGCTGTTAGATACTCTAGTCCACTTAATAATAGTGATAAGCTTCTAACTCGAAAGGATGGATGTGTGTAAGTAGCCTATATGCATCTAGGTACACATACACATGATTTTATAGGAGATACTTAACTTACAACACATTGTAATAATATGTTGATGAGCATACACGTTAACTTCAAATTAATCAAATAGCTTGAAGAAACTGAGAAAATGCAAAGAAAAATGCACTTTGGGATACTTACTTCTTATTATTCATTGTTGAAGCATTCTACAAAAATCTCCATTAATATTTCTCAACTCAAAAATTAAATGATGATTACTTTTAATTACGCAATTTTAAACTGGTTTGTCAGTTTCGATATACAAAATTCACTAACCACCAATCCTAAAGCACACTACCTCCGCAACATTGACTACTTCGATTGTGATGAGACTCCTTCAACGCAGATGCAACTGACTAGATGCTCCACACGTTCCTCTTCTTGATTGCCAATTTGGACTGATATTTTACTATTACATTAGTATATTACATTACTTATATAGTGCTGTGTAGTAAAGAATGCAGAAAATCTACACCTGCTCCTAGTTTACATTTTGTACTTTTGCAAAATGATTACTTCGAGGTGTGTATTGTAAGATAGACGCATATTATTAAAAACATATAGCAAGTGCATACCTCCCATTACCAATTAATAACAATCTACCTAAGTTTCATCAATAATTTTTGCAGGGTGCATTCTATTTGACACGATAACAATTATGCACAAACAGATACATCATACATCTGTAGTACTGCATATACATACACATACGTTGTATGTATGTACAAGGTATGTACTATAATAAACTACCTACTGTATTTTTAATACTGAATCCTATAAACACTCGAAGTATGTACAAGTACTGACAGTATCTGTTTCTAACTGTTACAACAACGTCCGTCGAGGCTGACTAGAGTTTCAGCACAGCAAACAGGCGATAATTCATTTATGACATGAGAATAAGAATTGATTGTAGTAAACCGCACTTGTTTGTGTGTGTGTTGTGTGTGATAATATAGTAGAAGCGTCAAGTGTAAATCTGAAATCAGTAATAGCTGAGGGCTATAATATGTAGCTCCTGCAACTGTAATCAACGAGATGCTGCAACAGCAACTTGGGAAGCAAAGTAATTACTTACTTCCAATTAAATACAATATTAGTCTTCGGTTGAGAAACACTTTTTTCCAAGGGACATCCGATGAGTTGAGAATGGTGAGAGGGAGAGGAGAAAGGTGGCAAGAAAATCATAATATATTACTTTCGCAGCTCGGTCACTTGCGGCAATGAAATACACAAACTTGCATCAGTCTTTGAGAAATAAAACTTTTTCACTGCACAAACACAGTCAGCATTATCAAAAACATCTTATACTTGTAGTTCCACTATGTATCTACCACATTCATAATCTCCTACAATCGTATATTGGTATACAGATCGCCTGTACAATGTAAATTCACATGCAGAATCTCTTTGTATAAAACGAATGCTTGGATACATACATACATACATAATACATAGTTAAGCATGAACCGATAAAATGCGCATTAAGTAAAAGAATCAAGTGTTAAGAAATTCTTCTGGTGTTTAGCAGAAGTTTTGGACACAATGTAACACGGGGCTAGTAGTGTTGCGTTGTGTACAAATATTTTCTTGCATTGTACCACCACCACATCATCACCTTATACACAAAGTTACATACGTGCAAGTGTCAGATCGCATCACATTACAGTTTTACAGTCAATAGGGAAAATAGAAAAGGCTCTTTGTTTGCACGTAAGTGGCAGTGTATATAAAGTGTAGTTACTTACTATGTAATTGTATAGTGTAGGATTTGATGGTTGTTGGTGTGGTGTCTGTAATGAGTGGCCTAATAGCATGTTTTACAATGGAAAATAACGTAACTTGATATAAATTGTAATGCAATATGAATGTTTAAAGTGTTTGGTTTCGGTCGCTCGTTCTTTTTAGTTCTGCTTTACCACACAGTATTACTTTGCTAAAAACACAGTGTACTACTGTAGTAGGCTGCACGTCTGATGTATGTATGTAAGTGCAGTGTGTATATCTAGTAACAGTTATTTATCCATGCCGAATGCCGAGTTGAGTCTGAGTGTGGACTCACAGAGACTTTTTAGACTTATCGTATGGCAAAGGCAAAGCTCTTTTCAGCAGCGTAGAGAATCAACTTGAATCAAGTAGCGTGAGATGCCATAATAAATCAACATTTACAGGTGTTCCTTGCGTCGCGTACAAAAGTGAGAAAAAGTTGCGGCTTCACTTGTAATCTTAGAGATTGAAAATGACGGAAATATAGATACAATCATTTAGATAAATATTATTACCCTTCATTTTCTGCTGTAAAAGCAGTTAGTATTACTAGTAGCTCAGTTCCTTTGTTCCATTATTATTGCAATGTTATGTAAACCCAAACTTAGCTTAGGAAAACACAGCCATTCACTTCTTGCACTGAGCCTTATACTTAGAGTCGGCACTGTATTATACTTGATATACACAAAATCGTTTAAATCTAAATTGTGTTGCATCTATTGTTGTAAAATCGTGTTAAGTTGTAGTTTTAGTTTCTTTTACTAATAGCTGGACATGTACGCGAGTTAAAAACACGTCCAAAGATTCAGATTAATGTATAAAACAGTGTTGAGCTACAAAATGATGTATTATTATCAAAAATCCGCTTGTAGTTCTTGAACAACTGCTACTACTCAACGTATACACTCAATCCTTCGTGTTATTTTGTGATAGAGAGAGAGTTTGATGTGCTTCATTCAATGTACATTTCATAATATTCAGCTTATCTAGCACTTTTCATGTCACTACCCGCTGTGCACTTTATTTTATGGCTGATGGCAATTTAGACAGAAAAGTTCAGACTCAACTTATACTATTACACAGTCTAGACGCAATATACACTACTCTATGTATATAAACCTGCAATAAAGATACAGATATTATATTATTTTAATACATGTATACCCCATAGCCTGAATTTGTAGATGTACATTGCAGACCCAGTGTTCTACTACTTGGTAACTTGCTATATTACAAACTGCTTAAATACCAAGTACCACTCGACTCTACTGGTGGGCTTAGCCATACATGCATAGTTCGGTTACGTATTTACTCTTTCTCTACTAGCTATTCGTTAGATCTGTAAATCCTTTTGAAATATCCGTGGAGTGCAGTGGCAGCGGCTCTCATAATGAAAAAAGGAAATTAGAACAGAACAACTTTGCCCTGTCGAGCAAGTAGCTGCTCCTGCTGTTGTTGAGTGTAAAATTAAATTCAAATTAGAATTTTTTAAGTCCAACTTGCCCACACCCCTATTTCGTTTAAATGCTGCAATACATACATACAAATATTATTATTGTGTAGTTACATGTAAAATGTTCAATTTGCATTTTATTCGTTTAAATGTGTATGTAACGTATCCCATGTATGTACAAAGTTATGTAGTAATGTACAAGTAAAGGATGATATAGTGTGTGTACAATTTGTATAACATTTAGTAGTGTTTTATTGCGTCGAGATGAGACACATAATGGATGATGACTTACAGACAGACACATTTTACTGTTTTATGTTCTGTTGTTGTATTCCATATATTCTGCAGACTGTAACCAAAGGCTGCGCTGGATGCAGACAGTTTTTATTAGACCTTATTTTCACCTTTATTGTTTCAACTGTGTCTAAGTTTTCGTAAATTAGGAATTTATTACTTAGTTTTTTCTCAAGGAAATGACTACTTGTTCTTAGTTAGACATCATACAGTTTACTCAGTTTACACAATGGTTTAATATTTCTAGATGACTTCAACATGTAATAAAAGCATCATCTTCTTATTGTTCCATGGCAGCTGACTATTATTATGGGAGAGGCTGATGAACTTGTTCTGGGATTTTGTAGTGCCTTCTTACTTACATACGTCCTACACAAAACCCAGCAAGCATAATAATATAATTGTACAAACAATAGTGTTGATAAGCAGCAGCAGGATGGGTTCTCCGATCTTACGTTGTACTTATGTTACATATTTCTTAAGAAAAACAGCAAACAAACATTTAAGACCCCAGGGGATAGATTTGCAACCTTCCAGTCCAACTATAAACCAGACGAACAATAAAATTTATGACTACTGTGTATGTGTCTACGGACTCAGTCAACTAGAGTGCATTTCACCACTGGTTTTTACGGGTGGTTATACAATACCTGTATCATACATATGAACCTACACATGCTTATCCCTGGCAATATCATTATGCGCAACAATTAATGTTTCTTTTACGGTAAAACGAACATTTAAACGATTCTAGAAAGTCACTTACATGTATAAATCCCTAGGGGAGAAAGTTATCAGAGGAATAGTATCAGAATCTTTAAGTGTATCCATACCCATCAGATATACTTAAAGCTAATTGTATGTTGCCACACTATGCTTCAGGGCTAAACCAATTGAGCGTCACCTTTTATTATTATTAGCCAATTAGTTTGATCAATAATAAGAAAATTGATACAAAATATTTTCTTTATTAATTTACATGAAGTCTTTCAGAAGAAATAGATTTAATCACATACTTATTACTACAAATGACTTAATTAGATCAACAACGGGTTTTATTCTGGTAGTTAATAATGAAATGACATTAACAAACAACTAACCGTAAAACTTTATATTGTCGTAAGTGTAAATTTCCAGATGAACATTTTTCTACACTCATTGGTGTACGGCTTACCTACATGAATTAATTCTGATTAAAAAAGTAAGAAAATCGGATGATAAATATATCGTTGTTCTTTCTCAGCAACTAAGGAGAATACATTAGATACTAGCTGTATCCTGTTTGCTAGTTGAGTTACTAAAGTTCAATAATTCTAGTATACATAGAATGAAATGAAATTGTATCATTGCACTGCTCCAAATAAGTAGTGTATAAGTTGCGTAGGCACTAATAATACTTAGTGTTTAGTAGGAAAGCTAATTTGATGATGATATGGTGAAGTCATTAAGTGCAATTAAACTATTGAGTGAGAATATGTTCACATGCATCGTAATGATAATGGCATACCACACACAGTGTAATGTCTCTCACCCACTTTATACCATTTCATCTTCAAACAAAAAATCTCTTTCTCTCTCATAATCTCTGCCCATCTAACATCCTATATCCTCTTTAACATAATAACACGACGACGCGACTTATTAATGTTTCAAGGTAGTTTTGTCCTTATTGCACAGGTACATAATAACTAGTAGTAAGTAGTTTCTTGTGCAATTACATTAGCTCGGTGAACTTCAGTCACTGATTTTATTGCATGATATAGGTTTGTTTGTGATTGTGAGACTGTGTTGTGTTGTACATATGTGACGATGTAAATCACTCATACATACCTAGGTAAGTGTAATTGTAATACAAAGGGATATATTTGTAAATGCAGCAATATCATAGTCATTATGTTATGTTCTCGACTAATGGCAATTGCAATGGTACAAGAAAAATCTTAATAAGGAATCCAGGAGGATCGGTCGGTAGTTGTAGTTAGTGTAAGTATTATACGCTCTGCAAAGGGTTCACCGAGCAAGTTAGATTAGTATTATTGTTGTTGTAATTAAGCTTACATTTGCAATTACAGAAAAGCTGAAGATTGTATTAGAGATTAGATAAAGAATTCACGTGGGTCTTCACGTACTTTGTACTTGTCTGTCTGTGTGGAGTCTGTTATAGTTAGGCGCACACTCATTTACACAGACACAAAGTACAGAGAGATATTGTGGAGAGATACTTATATTATGTTATTGTTCGTTAGCTTTATCCATTATACATCTGACAGTACAGAAAGAGAATAATAATTCTGAGTTGAATTGAACGATGGAGGAAATTCAACCAGAAATGCTTTACAGTTTATTTCTAACTGGTTTACTTTGGATTTAAAGCATTTAAACTCACATAATATTAGTTAAGTATACCTACACAACACACGAGATATTTGTTGATGAGCAGAAGCTGTGATTTTTATTGCCTTATATAAAAGTGTAGTTTAGTTGTAGATGGTTGGTGGAGGTGGTGTGTATCCGGCAGTAAAGAATGAGTCTCATTTGGGTTTTCCCAATTTACCTTTAGTTTACCTTTCAACGAGGAATTACACTCTTGGAAATGATCAGCGTATTAAGCCTCTGTGACGACAGTCTAAACAAATTAATAGCACGCTAGAACGATATAAAATGCATGAAATGAGTTACTACTCCTACTACTGCATACTGTTATGACTTGAATGTGCTTTTGATTTCAATGATTTTTTAATTACGAATAAAATAACTTAAGAAGAATTCCTAAACCATTAACACAAAATGATATACACTTATGGAGTTATAATAGTTGCAGAATACGAGAGTACATTATTTCTTGAGATGTGTTAGAGATACTACCTGTCCAACTCGTAGACAATGATTTTATACCTTTGATTCTTTCTTTTGCGGAATTTTTTCCTCCAACTCTTTTGTGTTAGTGCACAGTATTATGTATTTCACACTGCACTGCTTAATCCAATTCTCATTGGATGGTAATGTATTATCTACAATATTATAGCGTAGTAATAACTTACTACATTCTAGGAGAAGCACAAGCATCTTAACACCTGCAGATATAGCCAGTTCACGTAAACTCAGAGTTTTTCTTGCACAAAATGCCATGAAAAACTTGCCACCTACGAAAGCGTAAAGTTGATATACTTTGTACCTCGAGTTTTATATGAATATATTCATCTGGAAGCTCCACCGTGGCAATGGATGGTGATGGTATACACATACAGACGAGGAGCACTTCGCATGAGTACTGCATATCCGTCGTTAAGGTCATCTACTTTTTTCCGTATCGCCGTCCATCCATCCATTATAAAATTTATATTACTTACTACGCTGTGTTCTACACAACACACTCTGTGTGGCTGACTTTTCTATATTAAATATCTGACTACTTGTCTGTCTGTGGTTTCGCTTTAATTGTGTTTTCATATCGTGTAACTACCTACTAATATTAACGAAACATAGGTATCATCTCTTCACCCTTGCTTTACCTTTGCCACACACAAAACACACATACCTACCTACCTGTACTTTTATATTCAACCAAGATTCCCCTCAGTTTCCATTAACCGAACATTTTATTGCAATTTCACACAACAGACTGCTTCTATTAAACATTATAGTATCCAAGCGTTGCATGCACACACATACCTCCTTACTCCTTACCTACCAGAACAACCACCAACGTAATTTTCATACCAACATTAAGAGACAGCAACAAACGATAACCAACACTGTTCAATTTAGGTATCTCGAATCATCTCTCTATAATAAGAAATTGTAATTTATAATTTACCTGTAAGGATACCAATGGCAGCTATCTGTATATTAATATTTCTGTACAATCCTACTATTCATTTGTTAGACATTATAATCATAAGCCTACTTATCATTACAGTAAGCAAAATCGTATACAAGATATGGGTGGTTTGAAGCTTGTGTGCTAAATACAGAATTACACTTAGAGTGTAAAGCGTAAGGATACATATTGAATATTTTATATCGTATGGGAGTATTGTGTATACTTATTGTAACAAGAATTGCAAATTTTATGTTTCGACGATCGTACACTCCCATGAACTCACAATCTGTTTTCAGACCAGCCTCTCCGTTACATATGGATAGACACGATGTTTATTGCAGTATAAAGAGAAAGACAGCTCCAGCCAGGCAAGCTGACAATGAACCAAGTTATCTTTGAATTATGGTCTTAGATAAGCCACTAATTGCAATTTTCATTTCTATACGGGATTTTAAATGAGGAGGGAGAGGAAAAGGAGGAAAATAAAACTGAGCTTATTGAAATAAATGTGCAAAATCAGAAATATGTTTCCTTCTGTGCAAAATTAGGTATCACGACAATTCATCAGTTCTGAGTAGCAACCACTGTTTATTTAACAATGAAAAATTGTGTAGTACAAATTGGAGATAAACTGCGCGTCCTTATTTCATACTTTCCAGGTACCTAATATTCGTTATATATGCAACATTACATGTAATTACTTGTATTATAGGCTCCTGGCAGATTAGCCAATCAGCCAGTGTTTATGATTCATGACTGTATGGTTTAATACAAAAATTACATTGCAATAAAGTTAGTGTGTAGAACTTGGTATTTATTAATTTTAAAAGTGTTAGTTAAGCGTATCATGCTGTTACGCCTTGGTTAATGACAATTTCAAAAATTATGTTTAACAGCTAAAAGCACGTAAAGTGTAGAGTACAATCATGTTTTGATAGGAAATATGTATATATAAAAGAGAAACAAAATTGCAGAAATACAGATGCTAAATGCAGTTCATCAAAATTAGTTTTGACAGATCGTGAGTATTTGCGCAAGACTGAGCATCAACATGTAATTATGTCGGCGAAAAATTAGAGCTTAAAAGTGTTGAGGTCAGTCCTTCAGTAATATAAAACTGTGCTATTAGAAACGATACAACACCTTCATAATTATGGAAAAGTGCACAAACTCTACCTTCTGTGCGTGTGTAATGTACGATAAACAATACCTACTGTGTTTACCACACACATATACTTACAATGCTTACCACGCAAGTCAAAAATCTCATTTCCTGTGAATTTTCTGCAAACCTCGCTCAAAATTAGCCAGGAATGATGCAAAACCTCCATCAGGTAAACGTAGAGCTGACTAATTGTAATAGAACATTATGTGCACCTACCACAATACATGTTCCACCATACTAAGTAATGCAGCTATATGCATGTGAATTGCTGCGTAGCCTTCAATAAGTCTTCTGTTGTAGTAGTTAGTGCGAATTAAGCATTTTAAACTTCGGAAAGCAGAAGCAACTTGGCAGAAATGGCTTTTCAAGTGATGAAGTGATGGAAAGCAGTCAGATTTTTCAAGAAGACTAATAAGTAATGAGTAGGTGGTAGTGTTAGTCTGGTCAAGAATAATAATGACTCTCCGTAGTTGCTTTTCAGACACTATGAGAATGGCCATTGTCTTAACGAGACTGACGGATAAGCTATAAACCATATATACATACACTTAGAGTACATAAGTAGTTGTAATGGAATAAAATGAACAGTATAATGCCCAGCTCGTCTCATCAACTCAATGTTCACATATTTTACTGTCTTCAGTCTTCATACTCCATGGTGTGTGTTGTTATTACCTCGTGTGTTTCCTTATGGATGATGGAACATGTTAAATAAAGCGTATAGACGAGATAATAAGTTTTTCTAGATTTCAGTTGCCTTTTGTGATTGTATGTCTAAGTCTAAGTATGATTTTATCGCTTTTCCTACAATTCTCAATATTTAAGAGTTTACTTATGTGTACTTATTAGTACTTGTCTAGTATGTTGTGTTGTAAAGAAATTTGTCTGACCAGACTCAACAGACTTTTAACATTACAGTGTAACCACCAACAAGGAGTGTAAGTGTAAGTACTTTGAGTGTGGTTGCAGTTCATTTTACCTTAAACTTGAGACAGATTACCAATAATTTTAACAAGGCATATCGTGTAGTGCATGTACCACCTATATTAAAGTGAGTGAATATGTTAGAGAGTGGTAGAGAGAGAGAGAGGAAGTGAAGCATAAGAGAATGAACCCACACAGTAATGAGTTGTGCTCTAAGGGAGGCGATCTGGAGATGATTAAGTGATGGTAATTGCAACCTTTGCTACACCTCCCAAACTTTGCATGATACGTGGATCATGTGTCACTTTTACACAACAGATAATGCACCGCATGCAAGTGTACTATACAAATCTCTCGTTAGGTACTATAGTACAATATTATTATGTAAAATTCTGCTAATAGTACAACATATTTGTATTTGTTACCGTTTGAAGCATTTACCAACGTATTAAAACTTACGTGGTACACGAAATACAGGTACGATAGAAATAGCAAACATTTGTCAAGAAATGTATAATATAAGTAAATACACAATTAAAACTAATATAATATCAGAAAATAAACTATCTTAGAATACATCTATCTAACAAAATATTTTGTCAAACTATTGTAAAAAGATACACTACTAAATATTATAATGGATTAATCTTGTAGGGTATATATAGGTGGTAGTTTACTTTATGTTATGGACTTTGCAGCTTTAACGTAGATGTTCTCAAAAGCTAATGCATGGATGTAATGAATAGCTACGCGCACAAAATAGACAGGTCAACTACTTCTGTTGCCATTTGCTACTTACCCTTCAGTACAAAATTCCAGTAATGACGGTGCAAGTAGGAAAAGTGGCAGAATTATTTTTATGTTAGTATTGGAATACTAGCAGAACTTTTTGAGTTAAGGTTGCGTTTGTAAGACACGAAAAGAAAGGAAATGTCTGGAAAAATGAAGTAGTTTGACAATAATTCTTTGAAACGTGTGAAATAGAGGACCGGACTTTTTCAGTTAATAATATATCCGTCACACTATTCGTTTGGTAATATTATTTTGGTTATAATTACAGAACGAAATGGTATAATGCCTGGCTAATAGCATGATATTGCAAAGTAGGGCTATTCATTAATATCAAGGCTTGTAATTTGAGCATAGCGCTAAATCAATGTGAAACATTGGTTCTAATATTTCCTTCAGCAGTGCATTTACTGACATACATAACATTCACACACACTACCTACTTACATTCAGCATTGAAGTAAAATGAATGAGGTGCTTTCCTACTTTTCGTTCATTTGACATGGTGTTTTTACACCGTAAACCTTTCATTTTGCGGGTTACAAACCATTTCGCTGCTATTTATTATACTGTCTGCCGATTTATACTGTACGACTATGTTGACTATGAAAACCTCCCAACACTCAAAGTCAAGACGGTCAAGTCTCCTTAACTAATGCGATTCGGACATGCAACTCCACATATATATTAAATTCTCAGGTATTTGGGCAACTACTAAGAAAACACACGCTGTGGTTATTTCAGAACAATTTTATTCTCCTTATACAATACCATACTTAGGAACAATAAACAATATCATTATAAGTAGTTCAATTCACAGAAGCTGTTGGTACTTTTGCAAATTACCCTTTAAAATGACCCATTTAGTTTGAATTTTCTCATACATTGTCTCTTAGTTGTAAGTAAACTGTGTTAGCATACATTGTATAGCCTTTTAATGAGTACTGGACCCAGCATTAGGTAAATTGTGTCATGTATGTACATTACATGGAACTATAGTTACTCTTGTGCATACTCCCCACTCTACCTACCAACCTCAACCTTTACGTGATTTTTGGTATTACATAGTGTATTTTATAGTGGGATGTAATGAGCGAAACTAGCCAACATTAAGCTGAAGCTAAACTTCCGTTCTGTGTGAGCTGAACAGTAAAAGCTGAAAACAACTTTTGGATTTGCAAACTCATAAGTAAAGCAGCCCAGGTAATAAAATTTACCTTCGAGACGCCATCTGCTCGGCACTTTCAACGATTACACTAATATTTGTCTAAAGAAACTAAAACCTCCTTGTAAAATGCAATAAATTATTTTTCAATAGTATGTAAAATCACTAAATCAATAGAAAGAGTAAATTAGAATTAGAATTCTCAGAGACGAATCGTTGGGCGAATTCACTACTACTACTTACCTTACTTAGTGCTACCTTCCCTGACATGATATAGTGCTCTAAAATAGAAAAAATTATATTTATTTAGGTGCGTATATTTATTTTGTTCATGCATCTATACTATTCTATTTCTGTATATGCATGCACAATTATTTTTATTTTGTATTTTTGTCGATATAAGCGTTGAAGGAAATTATTTTTACACAAAATATTCTAGCATATATAGATTCATGGTAGATCGCACATCGTTTCTAGTCGCTGTTGTACTTGTAATATTAAATTTAATTATTAAGAAATTATGGTTTTAATACAGTACTGTAAAATGTGAAACATTTATTTCACGAAAGTAGAACTGTAAAGTGTATAATATAGGTAATAGTAATAACTTTATGAAATCACTGAAAAATACATTTTCAGAACTGTCCCTACGCAAATTTATGAAATTCTAGCACGATTTTTATTTAAAAATTGGCCTGAGAATCAGATCATGTAGTAGCAAGGCCCATAGTAGAACCCAGGGAGGGAGACCCACAGGATCGAAATTGGTGTAGGTCTCCCTCGAGAACAAACTAAGTGGTCATACGCATTTCAGCAGAGACGTACACAACTGGGCAATTCATCATTCTGTGAACAATCTGAGAGAAAAGCTGAGATACGTACTCTGGTTGTCTCTAGTATTGTCGTGTTTTGAAAGGGAAGCGTCTTTGTTTACATGTCATTCCTTTGGAAATGGACCGATGACTTGTTTTGTTATCACTAGAATTGTAAATACCTCAGACGCAGTATAACATGATTTAGTAAAACTTGACACCTTAGTAAGATGTATCTGTAAACTCAAACCAATAGCATCCAGGCTCTTCTTAAGCAACAAAATGAATGTGAACCTTCATACAAAATCTATAAAGATATATTCTTACAGTTTTTCCACCTTTCACACTACCTATACAGTTAACATGCTCTAATTATCTTTCGTAGAGTGCGAAAGTTATTGAGAAAGATGTATTCCCCTAGCTTTCTGCTACCTATACAATATCCACATAATTACTGCCTGTATCCATACAATGTACCTTTACTTGTATCTGTATATATTTATACAGTGCTCTATCAGTAATAGTGACGAAAGATAAAATACAAAGGCTTTAGGTAAGCTGTAACTATTGAAACATCTTTCTGGTCAATTTAGAGAGACCAGTGTGTAAAACTGAATGTGGATTCTATTGGCAGTGTGTATATCTGTATTAGCTTCTACAAAAACAATAGCAAGTTTTAGAAGTGCGAGGGGAAATAAATCTTTCTGAATTTTATGGATGTTTCCTAACCCTTTTGTGGGTGTCAGAAAACGCCATATGATCCCAATTGGAGGTGCAATTTGCTGTCTCCATTTCGATGCTGTAGAGCTTTTCGATCGTAAATCTTCTTTCCTCACCACTTTGCTGTAGCTATACATGTATATTGCTAACTGTGTACTTTAAGCATCTCTATATACTTACGGTTTACATACCGTATTTAATGTGCAACTCCTTTCATACTATGTATAAGTATACACATGGCTTACATTTATAAATATATACATACACCAGTTGTATTTACTTACGGACACATTTCTGCCTTGGTCAATTGATTCGGTTTAGCCGTGTTTGGCTACGCTTCAGTTCGTGTGCCTTGTATCACCATCATGTACACATATTTATACACACAAAATACGACTATGTTGTTATAGCATAAGCCTCTTGAAACACAATAATTTCAATGAGCCCTATTCTCTCTTGTACTAATACACTTCTACTACTTGAATAACCATAGAAATTGAGCGCATTCTCTTAGTACTACGTATTACAATACAGTTGTTATGGTCAAGAGCAATGGTCAGTTTAGCTTTGGTGTTGTGTAGTTAGTGTAAGTACCTACCTACCTACTAGAATTACACACATAAACACATAGAGAATATACAAGAAGAGAATCCGTGACGTTAAGGGTCATTTTCCCTTGTTGTCAAATGAGAGTGTACACAAAAGAGTACAAAAGAAATACAGTCATCTCGGAGAGTGGTGTTATTACAGAGGGAAACCAGCCTTAAGAACTCATAGTGATCCTTCTGTTTGTCCTCAACGAGCCATCACGACCACCCACTCAAAAGTCAAAACTTCCATTGCCCACCTACTTCGATTGGACAAATGGACCAAGCTGGCTGTCAAGACTGAAATGTATAAGGCAGTGTCTTCTGCTACAACACACACTTTGCCATGTTTTGCTGCTGAAGCTGCATATTATTGCTGGCTTATTCTGGCGTGCGTGTCATGTGACGCTACTTGAACTGTTCTAAACAAGTTGGTTCTGTCACATTGCAGCAAGCCAAAGGTAAAGACAATTTATAATGTAAATTGTAAGTGTAAGTAGGCATTGTCCTTCTATTGTGCTCCTCAATGATTTTTCACACAACATTGTGACAGCTAAGAACATTAAGTAGCATGTTCTCCTCTTAAGCTCTGTTCAACTTGTCGACGTGAAAAATTATGCTTTAGATTATGATACATGATCTCACAGGTGATATCCATGAGATAGAAAAGTGTCGTTCATCTGCTTAGATCCTATATAGACATAATGGTTGAATATTGTGTACGACTAAGTAAGTGTGTAAAATCAAATTGACCACTGGTACAGTATGATAAAGCATGTGTACACATATTGAATATGTGTATTGTAAAGGTAAATAAAATGTACGTGTGCAACTGTATTGTAGTATGTAGCAGTTGTAATTGTAATGAACAGATTATAAGATATGCTTAGATAGGATGGGTATCTGTGAACTAACAACAAGCTCGTAATCGTTATCTCCATCTTTCAATACATGGCAGTGCCCACACAACGACAGACTTCAAAATTTAATCATATATCATTGTGTGTCTGTTTAAATACACAGTTTTGTGTTTGTTTGAGAAGGAACTGACTAATTTTAAAGACAGTCGGAACAGGAACAAGCTGATAGATTGTAACATTATTTCCCACGACTTTCTCACAAGTAATAACCTACAGCTTTTACTCTGTCACAAATTTTTGTGAGAAAATCAAGCAGCTTATTGGTACATGATCACTTGTGTTTGTGTGAAACACAATCACGGAGGCGAGGCACATATAAACTACATATATTAGTCGAAAGCCATTAGCGTGTCTTTTGCACAAAATCCGACTCCTCCTTTTCTCAATTATTTTCTATAGCCATCTAATAGACGACTTGACTGTAAACACAATCACTTGCTAAAAACGGAAATACATTGGCAGATATTGATTGGTGTTTGCATCTGATGGAGTATGTTCGTACCGCCCATTTCCTCAATTGAGAAATTGACAAATGATGACATCCCAGAGTATAGCCTTAATGATAGTCCTAATCTCTAATAATAATAGGGCTTGCCTTCAATTCTCACAACTTTTACCGATTAGTTGTAGATTTGTATAATACACTGTTACGTACACGTAATCCTTAGGTTCTAGCCTAGGTACACAATAAATATTTATGTATCGGTTTTTGTTTTGATTGTGCATGTGTGGTAATTATAGTACATACAATAAACGGCCGTGGTACAACACCTGCAGCATAATGACAACGAAACTACGTTTTCGACCATGTATCTATAATGTCATTTTAGAATTAAAAATAATTGTCATATTTTTATTATTTTACGGATTTCAACATAGTAAAGATTAGATTGAAAACTGTTCACGTATGCGATTATGTATGTAAAACCTAGATGAAAATGATTTCAATTTCCAGTATTGTTTGCCAAAAAAATCTTAGGAAGTATAAAAAATTCAATACAATTTAAAATACCATTTATGAATGTAGGAAAGGTGACATTGTGTGATATCGCAAGTCAACGCCCATTATATGAGGAAATATTATATCCTTAAAAGGCAGTGGAAAGCCTTGCGTGTGTTTCTCAGTAAAAAATTCTTGAGCTACACGTACTCTACTGAAGATAACAATTATGATTTTAATAAGTGATTCTAATACAGTGCTGTTGACGGCGATAAATTGGCTTTCTTTTACACCCGCCGCAGTTTCAAGCATTTATCAAGCCACAGTTTGTGGTTTGTGCTAGTGATGTTGGAATATAAGTAGAGTGTTAAAGGCAAGTTTGCCGCTATGGTGTAGGTACAAGTAAAGTCCATAATTTCTGTTAGAACTTTTGTTCGAGGAGGGCATGGTGTATGATGTAGTAGTTACGTGAGCACAGATGATGTGTAATGGGTATTTAATTAATTTCCTGGAGATTGTATACTCACCTTTATTGCTAAAACTATGTGTATTTGACAACCCAAAGCCTTAACAGAAGTGAACATGAATTATGGAGAGAGTGATGCAGCTATCCATTCCTATTTTAAACAAAATGAAATGTAATATCTTTAGCATGTTTCCTTAATGCTAAAGGACTTACATGCATTTAAAAAATTATCCTTACACAATATGTAAGTAAAGTAGTATAGAGATTTCCATTTGTAGTTTTTCCTGGATAAAACATAGTATGGGAAATTATAAAAGAAATATTTGTGCTGACAAGATATGTTCAAGGTGCCTAAAAAGGTATATAGTGTATACCTACATATTTTATGCTTTACCAAGGTTGTGGTAAGTTGTTTAGGTTGAGAAAGAGATACCTTACAAGAATGAGAAAGAGGTATGTTATGTATGTATATGGGGTATAGAAATGTTTGTATTATGTGAAATGTTTTAACGAGAATGAAATATCCTGACCACATGGATAATGAAACAAAAATGACATCGAAACAAATTAACTCCACGGGAAGGAATGTGTGTTTGGTCGAATTTGTTGGTAAGTTTTGTATGTAAGTGTATATAGGATTAAGGCTAACCTTCCTGCCGACAGCCGACCTTTATTTAGCGTCTTTTTCTTTCTCATATTCCATAGGGGTATTTTTGATCTTCTCAGTTGTAGATTATACTAGGTACTACTAGAAATAAATTGGGCATCATATCAGCGTGATAGTTGTATATGTTTACTTAATATATACTGAAAATTCTTTCCGCCCGTCCATTCTTGTTAGCTCTAGTTTGATCTCTGCGGCATTTCTTCAGTAATTTGGGAAATACTGTTCGAGTTACCCTCATGACTGAGTTTATTTAGCCTTTTTGAACCCCTTAGAATGTCATACCGTCTCTTTTTATTTATTCTCATCACATTATATTAAACTTTCGAGTTCCTTTTACATAACTAATAATAATAATGTGTTAATATAACTCATTGCATATTTGGCTAGATTTGAGACGAAATACTAAAAGTATACTGGCATTGTGAATGCCGCTCTTTTATCCGCTCACTGCAACATACACCTTGAATTTTAATAACATTTGTAACTGTTGAATTAAAATTGGATCGAGACAGCATCAGAATTTTAATACATAGGATTCACATATTTCACATTACAAGCTACTATACCAATAAACAGTGCGGTATTAGTGCAGCAGTATACGTGTAGGAAGTATTTTTCATGTACACTTGCATTCTTACATACGTACAATAATAAATGTAACAAAACTAGTATTACTCCTGTTTTTATGAAGATAACCCGTTACATTTATTTGTTTATACTGTGAAAGTACGCATTTTTCATGTTCACATGAAATGAGAGTGACAGCAGAAGCACAACTTGATACACAGGTGCCTAAAACTGACAGATAAATGTCTGTAACAGTACAAGTGCTTTTTCCTGGCTGATTAACAACTTCTCAATCTCACAGTTATCCGTACTTACTACCAATGCATGAAGAATGATTTATTTGTATGTATAGTGAGCATTGTTTATGGCTATCACATTCATATTACATGTATTTATGCATTGGTGATCATGCTTAAATAAACAAGAGCATTATATGGTCAGTGATTTGTGTACAAATACAAGATGAAATTCTGACAGTGACGTTTTTTGGAAAGAACTCTTCAGGAAAATGAACATATACATGAGAGTCATAAAACAATCAGAACAAGCCGCCTGTCTGCAGTGAGCTTTTACACAAGATATCTTGTCAAGTCTCATATTGTCTTGACAGTTGACACGCTTGACAAAAGGAATGTTTCGTCATTCAAAAACGAGGCAAAAACCAAGAAAATAATTGCGACCAATTATTTGTCATTTGTACATACCAACAATTCCTTATATTATCTGTCTACCAAAAACTACACGCATACCTGTATATTTAACTGAACTGGTTCTAACAATCAACCCGACCTTGGAAATGCTGTAATGAAATGTAAGAAGGTAACCTAAAATATCTAAGTGTTATAGTAATAGTTTTTTGCCCATCTTTCATACTGGCTCATGTGCTGAGAGGTACACAGTTACACAGCTAAAGTATCTGTCAAGAAACTATTGGCTATCATTAATTTACAGATAATATTCGATAAGTTTATTTTTAATTTTGCACATTCCATTTTTTCTACAGTACCTTATAGAAATCATTTAGAATGAGTTTGCAAATGTTCCCGCTTTACCTGTAATCGTATTAGTAGTATTTAAAAAATTTGAGAATGTAATGCTTAAAGGTACAGAAATTATGAAAAGAACATGATTTCAAAATACAGCTTTTACACATACAAATGCATTTTTATGTGATGTAGTAGCACAGATACTTTTATATGCAATGCGTATAGTACATCACCTAAACATTTGTTTTTGTTTGTTACATTCCTACGTTGCATCATCTCATATATTGTCGTAATTTGAATGGGCATCGTCTCCTGTGAACTGTGTGAGTGTGACACTGACACGACAGTAAAGGGAGAATTTGATAAAGCACAATGTGAATAAATTCATATGGTCACTGGTGATTTAGTAACATCACAGAGAGAGAGAGAGAGACAAACGTAAGTTACTGGCAACTAAAATGTAATGCTTTAAACTTCACTACTCTACAGTCTACACTGTTTACAATGTGTCTGTTATATTGAAAGGAGCTACTGAACAAATGCAGCTAAGCCGTCCCGCTGCCCGTTTATCTGGCTGTCTGTATTCCGTCGTCATGTCTTACACGAAGTAAGTACCACAGAGATAATGCAATTATAGCCACACCAACATTTTTGGGATTTAAAGATCATAGACCTACATCAAAACTACTACTGTGTGTCATATACCAATTTATTTACATAATACTAAACCACAATAAAATAACAACGAAACTCTGGAGAGAATGGTTGTATGCATTTTAAAGGTGTAGGTATATTACATTAGAAACACCTAGAGAGAGAAAAAAATTATTAAATGTAAACCGAGGACTCAGGAGGGAGCCATCCTTTTTGATAAGAAAATTTTGACATAAGTAACAAGAATGAGGCAAGTAAAGTTTGTAAGTTTTGACGTAACACGACTCATAATAGCTTCATTGTGTGCTCTTAGTTGATGTTGAAGTGTCATAGTCACAATTTAGTGTCCGCGACAAAACCCACGTCACAATCTTCAGTTGACTTTACCCTTTTATCTATGTAATATTAAATATGACTTGTATCTACATACATCCGTATTATTTTATGACTACTGCCTATACACCTTCAGTTTCCTACAAGAGAGTGTATTATGTGAATCGTATTATGAATCTGCCTTAGGTGTGTATTAAAAACTGGTACATATACTACAATAGTGAATTACATGCACAATGAGCTTATTATAAGACAGAAATATGTACAACTATGGCACTTAGGGATTGTATGATGGAAAGTTAACTAGGAGGAGGATCTGAAGACTACTTGGAGTAGAGACAGAGACCATTAATAATGGAAAAAGTTCAGAAAGGCAAAATCCTGTCATTGCGAAGCAAAATGTGAGTGACATCGTCGGGATGAACCGTCGACAAAACAAAGGCACACTGAAAACTAACAACTCCTGTCATGCCTGTGAAAAGCTTTAGACACAAAAAGACTCGACTTCTGCAGAAGTGTCCGGATGTCAGTAAGGAAAATGTGTGGAGAAGCCTCTTGATATGCAAATCTAATCTAATCCCAGTTGTTACGAACGTCTTACACGTTCACCAGCCAAACACCGTATCTAATATATCTGTACGGATGTGAGTAAAAGCTTTCTCAACTATTATTATTTATCACTAAACGAATCTTTCCAGTAGATACTTATGCATCAAGAACTTGTCTTAAATGAAGAACACACAGAGTTTCACATACTCTCGAACAACAACAATATCTTAACATAACAACTAATATATTTTTACATACAAATAGCAACCCACCACCACCTTGTAAAAAATTCCATGTATATTCATACCCATGTAAGTTTCAACTTTAAACACATCCATCATAATAACAATACAGTAAATGAAATATCATTTAAAAAGTAATAATAAAAATCTTTGAGTTCTATTAAGAACTACATGTCTGAACAAATAATATGTAAAATAGCTACCCACATAATACCCGCATATGCTGATACATTTTTCTTGTATGCTTCTTTGCAAGTGTACCTACTACATACTTACATTTAAGGAAGTATTACATACTGTACTAAGTTAGTGAGATAAGGTAGAGAATGTGAGAAATGTATTTTATTCTTCCCCTATCACAAACGGGTTGTATATCAAGGTGTTATAATATGAGCTGTTAGTATATGGAAGCTACGAGAGAGTAAGAGAAAGGCGGAATAAAAGAAGTCAAGAAGAGCCACTGAGAAACGTATTGTGTGTGACGGGACTCATTTGTTAGTGGCAAGGATGGTCAGGATCTGGTGGGTGGCATGGATGACCTCATGCTGAGACAATCCTGACCTCTGACCTGGACGCAGTGCTGTGTATTGTGTAATGTGTATCTAAGCTCCACAACTATAATATCCTTAATGCATTATCAACGACTACTGACGCTTCTTTTATTGAAATACGTAGCACACACATACAACACATAGCATAATACACAACATGTAAAAGTTCTTCCTATCTATCTATATCTAAACAGTCTATGTATAACTGTCAGGCGTTTATACGCACTTCACATTAACAAACTAGCTATACTGTAGGTATACTAAGTGCTACGTATCAGTAGTGCTAATGCCAGTGCCTACTTAAATTCAATTTAAAAATCCTTTGATAAAAATTATCATGATTGTGATACAAACTTCCAACCCATGTGTGTCTGTATAGTACCAGCACTAAAACACTTACATGGTACATATCATACAGATACATTAGTATAGCAATACAAGCTTAAATCTGTAGTGTAATCTGTATGGTACGGATATTATAAATAAAATAGGCATTGTGTTGTTTAGTGAATGCACATTATATGTGGAGTGTATCCATATTGGTATGAAGACCGTAGGACTGGTGTGTAATGTTCCTGTCTGTGTCCATGTTCACCTTTCTGGCACATTATTATTTATGAGAGTGTAACTTGAAAAATGTGAATGTCTAGGTGTAGTCATAGTTTTCAATGGATTCTGTCAAAGCTGTGGTTATTATAATACTACACAGTTGAAATGTATACATGTTTCTTCTCAAAAGACAGACAACAATGCCAAAGTACCACCACATCTATTTGTTTATTAAATAAACGGATTGACCTCGATACACATGCATTTAGGCACATTATACATACTACTCTTACATTATGTACATACTTGAACACACTATTTGAGATTTTGTAACTATATGTTAAGCTCTCGTGTCTTTTTTACTCAACTTTTGTGGTGCTGTGGTTGTTTAAAGAGTTGGAGAATGCTATAAGGTCAGAGTCACAATGAGAATTAAAGAATACTACTAGTTGTTGGTTATCAGGACGAATTTACTAATAAATCTGGTTTAAAGATTAATAAAATGTTTTAGAATACGATTGGACTGTTAAGTAACAACAAATAGTACAATGAGTTTGAGTGGACGTGATGGTTAAGTTAGTAGTTGCAGTGGCCATCGTTTGTTTGTCGGTTGTTTGATGGCAGAATGGCTGTGAAAGAAATACTACACAGACGAAAAGAGATTGACGAGAAGATTGATTATAGAGAACTCACAATGTGTTCATTGGTTGCTTGTTCACTCATGTCGGGGGTATAAAACCATTTACGTAAGCTTACAATGGTCACTCACGGATTTGATGTAGCAGGTGTACTTATTTCAATAACGTGATAAGATGTAAGTACCTCCTGTGTATGAAAGTGCTGGGCATTGTATACAGCTTTCTATTTCCACATGTATTAAACGTTCGAGCATGCCATTATTTACTGCTGCTTATGACGCTTAGGAATCAGGTCATGTAAATCTAGTAGCATTTACGAGACTTGGTGTCAAAATCTTAACTGACAGCTAATCCATTTTCGTATATAAAAACAAATTAATCCTCCTAACTATGTAATGCAGTCACTTAGCTATCATTTTTAAACATACTCCTCTAAACTATAGTATACATGTATATAAGTTCTACACATACATACACACACTGCAAAGACAAAATGGGCAAGGCAAACTCACACAGTACTCCTGTTATGTTGATGTGATATTATGAGAACCTTTCTACCGGCCACAAAACCTAGGAGTGGCTTGAATGTTTGATTAACAGAATCGACTTATTGACAGTATTACTAATGTGTAGTGGGAACTGGTAAGTATTTAGCTGAAGAATAATTTGTGCTTATGTATTGTATGTATGCATATTATAAATTATATGTATGCTTGATTTTTGAGTATCCTTCTATAAAAATTTTAAATCAAATACTTTCGCTATCGCAATATCGATAGAACGTCTTGAAATGAAAGCTTAACAAATTGAGCGAAAATCATAAACATCAACGTATGTCATCATCATTTATTTTAGCAAACTGAATCAAAGCAGCTAGTAGTGTGGTGATTCTAAACCAATCTATAAAATATATACAGTTACTTATTAAGTGCTTAACTTACTTTGATATAGGTACATTTAATTCATTTTTACGAAGAGTACAGTATAAAGCATTAAACAGTATTTTTGGAATATGGATCGACGTTAGTGTACAAGGAAATAAAAATGATTGTCATTTTTTATTATTTTACGGATTTTAACATAGTAAACTCTTAGATAAGTTCAAGTATGCAATTATGTAAAATCTAGAAGAAAGTTATTTATTTTTTGCAAAAAAATTTTTAGGAAGTGTAAAAAATTCTATAATTTAAAATACCATTTACTAACTAAGTACATTTACATAGTATGAATGAATACATTTGGGTAGTATGAATGTAGGAAAGGTGACATTGTTTGGTATCGCAAGCTAATTAAGTCATTATAATTATGTTAACATAAAGTATAATTGTTGTTAGCAATAAACTGGAAGAGAAGTGCTATTTTTATCTGTATGACGATACGACTAACAAAAAGTAGCATGCCATAATGTATAGAGATATTTGTTAGAATTGGACATTGGTATTGGTAGCTGTTCAGAAGACTTAGTGTATAGTATCTGACTGATCAGTATATTATATTACATGGGGTGATGCTATTCTTAATCTGACGTGCAGCGAGTGTTAAGTTAACAGATAGATGTTTGAAAATGTATCCATGGGGAGTGTGCATAGCAAAGCGTAGCTAATTGTGTCTATTGGAGCGCAGTGGTGGTCTTAAATGAATGAATGTCTGAATTCTGTGAACTCTATAGAGAACTATCGGTTGTAAACTAAGGTCTTATAGTAAAGTCCGCATGTGTTGCTGCTGCATTCATTCCAGAAAGGGATCCGGTCCTTTGCCCATGCTTACTAAGACGCATTCAAGGCTAAAATAAATACTGCTAATTAGGATGAGGAACACACATATACAATCCTCAAAAAGAATAGTTATGGAAAAGTACTGGAAATTGTTTAAAGGTACAGATATAGTCGAAAGTACAATTCAGTAATCTCAGTAAGAGGTAGATTAAAAATTGAAAAATCACTGTTCACTGTGTGCAATACGGCACAAATCACAATTCATGCTTATAAGGAAATGTACAATTATTTACTCACTTTGCGAAGTGTAAATAATATTAGGTACCTTAAGTAGTTGCTGACTTAACATTGTTTTCAACAAGAATTTTGCTTCTATATACAAAAAAGTGAGCACAGTATATTTTATTGTGTTTACAATGTTTCGATTCTAATCAGTGAAAATTAAGCGTGGTCAAATGTGTATACGCCATCATTATCAATGATGAAAGGGTAAACTGAAGCTACAACAGTTTTGGTGTTCAACATGAAAGAAAGCATTTCATGAGAGTGCAACATTTTCCAGATTTTTCCCATTGGAGAGGCAGTTCCAATACGCTAATGCTCTTCCTGAACAAATTATAATGGGAACTAAATGACATCCTTTTCCCTCTTCCCCAGCTAGTTAGTTTTTATGGATCCTTTCGGCTTTAGTTTCGTCAAATCGTCCACCACGCAATTTAAACAGCATGTCTCGTGCAAGTTTTCCTGCAATTCTGTATTCCACAGACGACCTCTGCTAAGTTCTTACATTTCCTCACCGAGTCACAGCAATATGATTTATTTTAACTTGTGATTATACACAAGACATATTAGTTGTTTTGGTGCAAATATTGCCGTTGAGATTATAGTGTAATGTTACCAGTACACTATACTGCACTTACATACAAACTATATTGTACAGTGTGACACGGCTCATGTAAATCGATTCAACAAAAAATATTACATACCTACCTAGGTAGATAATCAAAGTGTAAATTTGTTGATTCGTTAGTTGATATAATGAAAAAGCAAAAGAACACTAAGATACAAAGTTGTTAAAAAGGTTCGAGATCACTATTTGACATGGTTGTCAGTCTATATCCTTCTATTTATAGATCGCTGAATAAGACTTGACTGAGAATGTCTCGTGTACGATGTAGGAAAGATGCGTTATTATCTGTAACTGTGTTACTAAGCTTGCTTTTTGAATCTTCCTTGAATATGGATAAGAATGAATTCGATAGTACAGTACAGTCGAATCAGATAAAAACAAACATAATCCTCATACTATAATGATAAGTGTGAATAAATATGGAAATGCACATGAGAGGATGTTTAGAAGACTACTGACGACATTCTTTTCCATTTGAGGTGCAATTTAAGTACATAAGTAGCTACATAAAATGACACCTGTTTTGTAAAATGTTACGTGGAGAAAATAGACTCTCACACGGGTAGCTTATGACATGCAACGAATTTAAGTGGGTTTATGTAATCTACAAACGCTCTAGTTCCTCAAATCTTAAGCCGATTATTGCAGACCAGAGTAAGTACGAAGGTGTAAGTTGAGAAGGTGTTGTAATTGTTATCTGTCTGATTCATCAGCACCGTTTTATTTTTCCTACTGACTCACAATGAGTATACAAGGTATCTATGAGTAGTTATTTATGAGAAAGTATTTTTTATCATTTCAATTTTGTAAAATTTTGGAGTAGCATCAACTAACATAAGTAATAACCGTAATACATAAGTACAGATAGTAAGCACTATGATTAGTATTTTCAATGATTGAATTATTGTAAGTTAAACATACGCACACTTTTTCAGCATATTATCTCAAATTTTATATTATTAATTGCAGATACAGTGTGAGTGATACTTAAAATCAATTTTTTTAATACCTAAGTAATAGCATTAAATTTGGTTATTCAGGAGTTTTCCTAACTACTTATTTTACGAAAACCCAAATGTTAACAGAGATTTAGAATATATCCACCTATACATTACATGGTATGCACACATAAAATATTGTACTTGTTTCTTTGATTATCTGGTTTAAAATGTGCACATATTCTAAGGTTATAAATTGCAAGATTAAAGAAAGCTGAGTGAGTGTAAAATAAAATTGGTCAAAATTTTGGAAGCGTTGATAGCTGGAGTGTACACACACACAGAAAAAACACTACCGGGTGTAAAAGATTTATACATTACGGTTTTCCCATTTACTCTCCACTCCAGCAAGAATAAATGAGTATTAGGGCTCGTGTCCTTTACGAAATAAAATTCATTACAGATTAATGGACTAATTTTCTTTGAAGCGGCATCGGTAGGTATATAGGAAAGGGTAATTTATCTTCTAAAAAAGGAGTACGTTTTCTCACCAAAATGAGACGCCCCTGAAAACCCTTCGACGAGATGTTTTAAGGGACTAATTGCTTCACGTAACATTATGTCCATTTCCTAAATATAGAAAGAAACACAACTATAATACTCACTAATGTATATACAAACCACGATGACATGAACTAGTGTCTGTTGAAAGGGTGAAGTTGTTATGTTATTATAGGCACCTACCTTATTATACACAGTTTAAAGTAATACCACCTTGTATATAGAAGGGTAATACTGTAATAAATATATTTAGCAGAACGATTTGAAAACCGGATTGGATAGAAAGAAATATGCCGCACCTTACATTGAAAGATTAAGGTAGGCATCGTGT